>JAJJMA010334941.1:0-14502 GCA_023529015.1 Papaver nudicaule
AATTCATGTGAACCAAAAATCCGTCGTAGCATCATGTTTTTCGACACGGCTCATGAGATGTGCACTGATCTAAAGAATCGTTTTACACAATCCAATGCAACCAAGATATATGCGCAGAAGCAATCAATCTCCAATCTGAAATAAGACCATCAAACTTTTGCCGCATACTTCACTCAGCTCAAATCCTTATGGGATCATCTCAATTCCTTCAGGCCTCATTCATCATGCTTCTGTAATGCATGTAAGTCTCATATCGGTCAGCATAATCAGGATCGTGCAATGGAGTTTTTGCAGGGTCTCCATGAGCGATTCTCTGTCTTGCGAAGTCAGCTTCTTCTCACTGAGCAATTGCCCTCTGCTATCAAATTGTATAACATTGTTCGTCAAGAAGAGGAGCAGCAAGGCATCAACTCTTCAGTCATGCCAACTGTTGAACCTGCAGCAATGGATGTGTCTCGATCTGACAACAGAAACAATAGGCCATTCACTAACACCAACAATTCCAGCAGCAGCAGCAATAAGCGTCCAAGACCCTTTTGTGATCACTGCATGCAATAAGCATGGTCACCCTCGATTCATCTGTTGTAAGCTTAATTAATGGTTATCCAAAGGGCGTGCCAAAGCCGAAAGCCTCTGAACCTCATGCTCTTGCATCTGTTGCTGCCCCCATGCCTGCATATGCTACTCATGTTTCACCTAACATCACACTTGAGCAGTATGCTCGTCTCCTTGCACTTCTGTAACCCAACAATAGGGATAGAGACATAGCACCATCTGCTAACTTCGCAGGTACAACTCTAGCCTCAATCTGTAATTCATTTTCATCTGTTTTATCTTGTTCTGCTCATATATGGATTGTTGACAGCGGTGCAACACACCACATTTGCTCTTCTTTATTTTTTTTTCACCACTCATGCAGTGGTTGATAAACCAATTGAGGTACAATTACCAGATGGATCTTTTACATTTGTGACACACATTGGCAATGTTGATTTAGCACCTACAATCAAATTTCTCGATGTATTTCATATTCCGAGTTTTAAGTTCAATCTAATATCGATTAGTCAACTAACCAGCACAACTAAATGTTGTTTCAAATTTGAGCAAGATTCGTGTGTCTTTCAGGACCTTAGAATGAACAAGGAGATTGGATGGAGTAGACGCATTGCTGACCTCTACAATTTTAGCTTCCGCCCTTCAGTTTTTTTTTTTTTTTTTGATGCAAATAATCAGCCAATGGATATGTGGCATTGTCGTTTAGGCCATCCCAATGAGGACTGTTTTCGTTTTTTATCTCGCAAATTTGATTGTATTGATTCCGAGTTATATCATCCCTGTGTTGTTTGCCCCATGGCAAAACAAACCATATTGAAATTTAATAAAGTATTTCTCTATCTAAACATCCTTTCCAGCTTATTCATGCTGATATGTGGGGGGCCATTTTCAACTGCATCACATACTGGTGCGAAATATTTTCTCACCATTGTTGACGATTACTCAAGGTAAACTTGGTTATTTAATGGAAGTCAAGTCAGAAACACTAAAATGTCTTCAATATTTCTACAATTTCGTAATCAAGCAATATGGGCATAAGATTGCAAATATATCTTCTGGTATCAATTCTATGCTTATACCACAGCGGCAAACCTTTCGATCTGAAAATGGCTCTGAGTTTAAATCCAATGAGCTTCAAACTTGGTTTCATCAGAATGAAATATTACATCAAACAAGTTGCGTTTATACGCCACAACAAAATGGCATTGTAGAGCGAAAACATGGGCATTTACTTAATGTAGCTAAAGCTTTACGTTTCCAGTCTTACCTCCCTTTACATTTTTGGGGAGAATGTATTCCCACTGCGGCTTATTTGATAAATAAAATGCTTATTCCTGTTTTGTCCCACAAATCTCCTCATGAAGTGCTACTATCAACACATCCAAATTATACTTCATTGTGAGTTTTTGGTTGTCTTTGTTTTGGCAGAAATACGCGCACTTTTCACAAGTTTGATCAGCGTGCCAAACCTGGCATTTTTGTAGGTTACCCCTATGGCCAGAAAGGATATAAGGTTTATGACCTTGAATAAAAAATCATCTACACCTCCAGGGATGTCGTTTTTCATGAAAGTACATTTCCTTTTCGTGATATCAGCCATTCTTCGGCTTTTATAAAACCAATGTCTGTCAACTCATATGACATTGCATATTACGACTCAGTGTTGTTTCTTCCTTCGATTGATAACTGTGCTCAGTCACCTTTACGTCATTCACATGATTAGTGTGATACAACACGACAAGATATCACCTTGGATATTTTAATGCCATCAACAGTGCATAGTCCAAAATCACTTTCTACTCAATCACCTCCTAGTATGACCAATTCTTCTTCTGAGGAAAGTTTGCCCTCTTCGACAGATTCTATAGCTATTGATTCCACTTCTACAAGCAAGAGTGGTGCAGCTAATTCTCCTACATTGCGTAATGCAGCTTCATCGAATGAGTCTAACACTATTGCAACAGACTCTAGACCCATTCGTACGAGAACCTCCATTGTACTTAAAAGATTACCATTGTACTCTTCCAAAGTGGAACTGCACAACAGCCCATCCTATAAGTGATTATTTATCTTTTGATCAATTTTCACTTTCCCATAAGGCTTTCTTTGCTGCAGTTGTGCTCATAGAAGAACCCAAGACATACTCCCAGGCAAAGCTATGTCCCAAATGGATAGCAGCTATGGCCAAAAAAAATCTCGCTTTAGAAGCTAACAATACTTGGATTATGGTTGATCTACCACCAGGAAAAACAACTATAGGTTATAAATGGGTATTTAAGATCAAGTTTAATGCAAATGGCACCGTTGAAAGATACAAAGCACGCCTTGTTGCTAAAGGCTATACACAACAAGAAGGAATTGATTTTTATGATACTTTTGCACATGTTGCTAATAAGCTAGTCACAATGCGACTGTTTTTGTCTGTTACGACTATCAAAGGTTGAGCATTACATCAACTTGACGTCAATAATGCATTTCTTCAAGGAGATCTTGAAGAAGAAATCTACATAAAGCTTCCTCCAGGACTAAGACAAAAAGGTGAGTCTAAATTTCTTACATTGTATGGTCTTAAACAAGCATCTAGGCAATGGTTTGCCAAACTATCTTCGGCTAATAGCTGAAGGATTCCAGAAATCTTTGTGTGATAATTCTCTCTTTACATATATCATAGAGGCAAGATTTGAAACTTTCTTCTTTTTTATGTAGATGATATAATCATACTGGTACTGATGATGATTTCATTACCTCACTAAAATTACGACTTGCGTCTCATTTCTCAATGAAAGATCTGGGTCGATTGCAATATTTTTAGGCATTGAAGTCTCTAGATCACCTAAAGGGATTTTCCTATGTCAACGTAAGTATATACATTAGATATACTAAAATATTCCGGACTCACAAGTGCGCGTATTTCCTCTTTTCCTATGGACGCACATTTGAAATTAATAGCAAAGGATGGCAATGGACTGCCCGATTCTAGTGTTTATCGTCGATTAATTGGACGACTACTGTATCTTACAGTAACTAGACCAGATATCACTTATGCAGTGAGTTATTTTAGTCAATTCATGCAACATCCTCATACTGCACATCTTGATGCAGCTCATTATGTTCTATGACATCTAAAAGGCACAATTGGTCATGGCATATTTGTGTCTTCTTCTAGTTCTTTATTACTCAGAGTATATACTCTCTGATTGGGCAGGATGCCCTATGACTACGTGTTACTTTGTTACCATAGGTAACAGTCCCATTTCATGGAAATCAAAGAAGCAATAAACTGTTGCTCGTTCTTCAGGTGAAGCTGAGTATTGTGCACTTTCACATTTGACAGCTGAACTACAATGGCTGCGATATCTATTCAGGGACTTACATATTCCATGTAATCAACCTATTCTTGTTTCTTGTGATAGTTAGGCGGCAATTCAAATTGCTAATAATCTTATTTTTCACGAAAGTACTAAGCATATTGAGATAGACTGTTATTTTGCACGTGAGAAATTATTGAGTGGATTAATGTAACCAGTACATCTTCAGTAATCAGATCATCTTGACGATATTTTAACCAAGCCATTAGGAGTTAAACAATTTCAGCATTTGTTGGCAAGTTGGGCATTCGTTATAGCACTCCTTCTCCAACTTGAGGGGGGGTATTAACATTATGTGTGGCATATCATCGTACCACTTCTGCCACAGTTGTAATCATGTAACAACTTAGTCTAATTCTTCCCAGTTTTGTAGCTCTACTTGTTCATCTTATTATCTTCACTTAGTCTTGCGTCTGTATAGGAAGTCCTTCTAGTCTTACGATTGTATTCTCATCTTGTAAACCCTATTGTAAACCCTAATGTAATTGTATTTTATATAAATAGTAGCAAGCAATGAAACAGAACTCTTCACAGTTGTGAGAGACCAAAACACTGTCTTATAAAACCTTTTAGGCTGATCCACCAACAATTCCTCTTTTGAAATACTGTGGGAGCTGTATTATCAGATAACATTGTAGCTGTAAATGCAAGCTTTATATGCCAATACGAAACATCTCTAATTTCCTGGGGTTCTAAACCTGCCACATTCAGTATACGTGACCCGGAAATTTTGATAAAGGTGAACATTGCCAGTTTATTGGTTTGAGAGGAGAAGCAGATTTTCTTCGTAAGTAGGCTCCCATATTTAGTCTTCTCTTCCATTGTTGCATCACAAACAAGAAAGTCCTTCCTTTGTTGTGTGCAGAGACGGATCTACATGAGGACAAAGGGGGACACTTGTCCCCCTAAAATCTTGAAAATAATAAATTTAGCCTTAGAAATTATACTCATTATAAAATTGTCCCTCCATTAATTTCTAAAACTATTTAAAAGGACTTGTAAAGTGTAAGTTTTTACCTAAATATCAATAATTTACTTTGAAAGCTACTAATAGCATCCTTGAACTGTGTCAATTGTACGCGATAAACGTCTAAAAAAATTCGGCGGCCTACGGCCGGCATTTTCTTACCTTAGTATTACCATTGCTAGCCATATTTGTCCCCCCAAACAAGAATTTCTGGCTCCGTCACTGGTTGTGTGAGATTGTTTTTGTGAATGATTGTTTGTGGAACAAATAACAAGTCGAATTTGGTAATGTTTTTCTTATTCACTTAGCGGTTCGGTGATTTTCTTCAAATTGCTGTGCTATGTGATGGTTATATTGTAAATTTAAAGGGTAAACCCTTCAATCTTACTTGGAAATTGGATCTAAAGCCATTAACTTCTCTAATAATAAGCATATCTAAATCCGAAGCTCGACCATCAAAACCAGAACTTGAAGAACCTTGACTGCTCCTTATGTGAAACTTGTCTCCGAAATCCTTAGATAAAACCCGTGAGTTAAGAGGGGGGGGGGTGCACAACGATATACGATGCCAAGTAGCAGTGGGGAACTGGAAGAGATAGAAGTCAGGTAATTACACTTGTTGTATGATTGCGTTCCGGCGCATCTAGACCCGCAACAACGAGTACATCTACGTTTTTATGGGCCCTAGAAATCTTAATAACTAGGCTTTGTTAGTGGGCTGCAATCTAGTATGGACTAATGTGCATTTTTATTAAATCACACAAACGTTTGGTATAAATAAACCGAAGTACCGAACCCTAGAATCCGGTAGATATCTCCAAATAACGGAAAGAGTGGAGAGTCGATAATCGAGAGAGTGGAGAGTTGACTAAGTGTGTGGAAGGCGGGCAGTGTGGAAGAAAGACCAGTAACCGTTGCCAGATTCAAATGGTGGGTTATGATTGGAGACCGACAAATTAGAGACACAGATCTTCCCAATACTTACAATGATTTCTTCTCTCATTACTAAGGTATCCGATTTGTTGATGACTCTAGTTAGCTTTAGCTTGGGCATCTAAATGAATATTATGTACACAAAGAAGATTAAAGACTCCTATATATTGTTTCCAAAATGGTGTGAAACTATTCATGAAATACGGCATCAGAACAGCCAAAGTTTATTGGAACTTTGTTGAAATGGTGGATCTGCAGAAATTTCAAGATTTTAACTAGAAAGGTAAGATCTGGAAAATAATGATGTTTAATTTATATATATATTCACTAAAAGAAATTGATACTTTTGTAATCCAAATATTCACTAAAATTTGAATAAAACTGGGTTCCACTGGAGTTGCAAATTCGTCATCATCATCATTGAGATGCTTCTTCATGCTTATGAACCCACGCTAGCAGCACCATGTGCAGTTTAAATCCAAATCCTAATAATTCTTGTTTGTTTTACTTTTTGTTACAATTCTCTGGTTTTGTTTCCCTTTTGAACAAGACGTAAAGGTCTCACCACGATGCAAAATTCTACCTCATACCTAGTCTGGTCCTTCCTCACAAAACAAGCCAGTGTTGGCTCCGGAAATTCTAATAACAGGGCTTTGCTCACTGGGCTACAACCAAATATCCAGTTTGATTCGGTCAGGGGCAATCCGGTAAATGACAGATTTCCCTATAAATCAACTCAAGCCCTAGAATTCCAGTAGATATTTTTTTAGAGAGACTGAGAGTGTAGACTACTACCGTACTATACCAATGCGAGTGAGTGCGGCTGCATTCCGGAAATCAGAATCAGATGGGTTCTCCTGATTGGTGTTTGGGTAACCAGTGAAAATCCTTACAAATACCATGGAGATCAACAAAAAATTCTTCGAAACCCTCACAATGATTTCTTCTCTCAAAGTTAAGTTGTAATTTCCCTTGATAATGTTTCTTGAGGTCGTTGAACTCCTAGGAACCTATCCTAGAGGTTCTCTTATGCTTGTTTCATTTCTTCATCAACTTGTGCTTCACATTCTTCACCATTCTTTACCATCAACATCATTTGCTTCAATTCCATGAGTTTAGAATTTGCAACAAAATCTCTTCTTAATCAAAGATTAAATCAAAGAAATTAGACATCTGTCGGAGAATCAATGGGGTCATGAGATTACAGCCAAAAGAAATCTTCTTGGAGCCATTGCCATGCCAGAAAGTTTGTTAAAATCGGACCATGTGTAATATTTTATGAGGATCTTATACTTTTGTTCAATAAAAGTTTGCTCAAGCTTTTTTCCTTCAATTTATGATCCATAATGGTTACATATCAATTCCATTCTGTGATTAATCCATGGGATTGGAACAAAGTATGTAATTGGTATTCATTTTTGATTGTGTGTTATCCTTGTAACTAAGATGCATGATTGTGTGTTCAAAGTAATGTCCTCTAAATTGCTGTGATATGTGATGGTTACACTCTTAAACCTTCCTCTCTTGCTTGGAATGTGGGATCCCATTAACTTCTGCAATCTAAAACAGAATTTCAAGAACCTTGACTTGACTGCTTCTTCTGTGAAACTTGGCTACGAAAATCTTTGCTAAAAACTGTGAGTCAGTACGCGTCTTCGAAAACCTTGCTAAACACAATGAATGAAGAGGGAGATGCACAATGATATAGGATGTGAAGTAACTCATCCTCGAAACGACCATCATATCGATGTGGATTAGTATTTGATTATACATTTTCCAACCACAGCATTCGTCTTAATCTTGAATGTAGTAAAGAAGACCTATATATGTTGGTGCCGAAGATTTGTTTTTAATGTTTTCAAAATTAATAAGCCTGAATTGATATTTCCTTGTCTTTTTTTTTTTCTTGTTGTTGAGTTAATTCCAATTTAAGCATGTCGGTGTGGATATACTAGTATGACCAGGAAATTGTTGTTAACTCAACTTATGATATGTCCTTCCATTGTTTGTGAGGGATTGTGTTAGTGATCGTTTGTTGGTTGATCAAATTGGAAGTGGGATTCGGTAAATTGTACCTATGTGGTTTCCGATTTGTTAATGTCCTCCACATCGATGTCATATCAGAACCTGGAATCAATTTTTTAAAAAGAAATGTTGTGAGACTAATCCTTGGAAATAGCAATTAACTCATGTGAGTAGGCATATCCAAACCAAAACTTCATGAACCTTACTGCAACCAATACCATGCCACTTTGAATTGTTACCAAAGCTGGAGGCCAAGTCTTTCATCTCCCAGACTGTATTTTAACTTCTAGCCACTTCTATAGTTCATGGATGGATTTTAGTCATTCAGTTCTTTACCTTCATGGATTCTAGTGTAACCAGAATGAAGTTTACCAACAAATAAACTTAGGACTGTCTGGCTGCACTTATCACTAAGACGATATAGAATTGCACTACGTTAGATTAGCTAGAGTGTTATATTATTCCACTACCTACGCTATGCATGCATGCATGTGTGAGACGTATAAATGAACCAAACCCTAAAGTTGCAGTTGATATTTTACAAGAGAGTGAGAGTGTGAGAGAGTAGAGACCAGGGAGTGAGTGACAAACCAGTAGGTTGTTGTGATTGGAGTTTCGGTATCATGTGAGAATCTCTGTACATACCCTAGAAATGAGAGAGAGAGATCCCAGATGTTTGAAATCCTCACAATGATTTCTTCCCTAAAAACTAAGTTAATGTATGATTTTGAAGCTTGATGAAGGGATTAGATTAGGTTAAAGTTGTTTTATGTTGATATATCCACAACTACGCCCAGAACCTAAGTTTCCGCCGTTTTGAGCTCACAACTACACTACATCCATGTTAGTATGGGCTTTTTAATGAATCGTAATAGCTTGGCATTCTTATGGGCTGCAACGAAAATATCCATTGGGATCAGCTCAATGTCATTTTAGTAAATCATCCGAAAGTTCAGTATAAATCGAGCAAACCCTACAAGTTGGGTTGACATTTTAAAGTTAAACACAGAATGAGGGAGAGGGAGGCCTCCAGACTCCAGTGTTAAGAGAAAAACAAGTTACCGGAGTTAGAATTAGCCGCTTCAAAAATTCAGATGGGTTCTTATAATCGGAGTTTAAGTATATCGTGGAAGCCTTACACATACCATGGGGATGAGAGATCTTAATTTAAATCCGCACAATGATTTTTTCTCTTAAATCTAACTTTTATGATGTAAATTAACGATAGTTGTCTTACAACTTCAGGGTCTTTCGTTTGAGACAGAGTTTTCTAGTTGCAAGCCTGTGGTAGATCTACAAAGTACAGCAGTTTCATGAATTTATAGTTTTGTAATCTCATATTTTTGTTAATCTAGAGATGTTTCAAGTTATTTATTTGATGCATGATAAAAACTCTAAGATTCATAATTCTTGTATTTCATAACTGGTGCAGATTGAGTTGTTTAAGTTGTAAAATCTTGTGAATTGATGTCTCACTGCCTCTTTGTTCTTGAATTACCATTATTTGCTAACTCATTGTGAGGGAGTGCATTTGTTATTGTTTGTTTGTTATTTAGTCGATAATTTTTTTTTGTTGTTCTTAATTCATTTCAATTTATACTGTAATATGCCTTCTTTCGATCTCATTTGGTGCAAAATAATCTCTAACATTATGATATTCATGCCGACAGTGATGGATTTACATTGATACAAAGGGGACAGTTGTCCCCCTCAATTTATGCAATTAAGAAAAATCAGTGAGATATTTTAGATTAATTTAAGTAATGTCAGTGAGATATGTTAGGCAAATTAACTAGAAAATCCATTGTTGAACAACTAATTAAGAAGGGAGAAACTGTGGCTATCAAGGTAATTTCATGGAAAAACGTCAAAAAAAAATTGCAGCCTCCGGCCGCCTTCCATCTCATTAGCATTATCTTTGACTTTGTCAAATTGTCCCCCCAACCAAAAATTCCTAGATCCGTCAAAGCCGACCCGAATTGGGTAAACCCGAATCGGTTGAGGTTTAGTTAGGCTTGCACCTTTCTTAAAAGATATTGTCTTTAGTAGTTGCTTCCATCAGAAGAGTTGTTTCTTGTGATAAGTGCAATGTACAATTGTACAGTTAGTGTATGTTTGCTGGTTCTTGGATGTATACAGTATTATAGTGCCTAGTGATCCAAGTGTTAAATGAAATGTAGTGTTGGCTCTTGGAATGACAGTAACCACAAATTACAGAGTATTTGATTCAAGACTTTCCAAGTAATAATATCTTCTATCTTGTAATCAATCAAGCAGAAGGTTCATGTATCTCCTTCTTGGGCGGGTGAGTGCAAGATTTTGTGTTCCGTACGAGTAAATCAATTCTAACATCAGGCAAAATAAGGAATTGCCACTGTTGCCCTGGGTATTTATAATACTGGAGTTGTCTCGCATATTCTTCCTGCGCCCTCTATACAGGTATGCACGAGGTTATTCACTTATCAGAGATGCTTACCCATAACACATATACTCTTTAAAATGATGTAGTAGTGCTCACTGCTCACTATTTCAGACCTTGGAACCTTTACCGCTACCTTGCGTAGTTTTACATTCCAATATTGTTGGTTTCAGTTCGTCATCTAGTGATTCCTTCTCTGATTTTATTTCACTACCGAAACGATGGGTGTGTAAAGTCCCTTGCCGTTGATACGCACGACCTAAGTTCCATCCTCATCATCTGTACCAGAAATTAATCTCACATATCAATAGAGGCTCCAAAAGACAATTGTAATACCAGAGCTTGCTTACTAGCTCTGCAATCAGCAATATCAACAAAGATTAGTCTAGGGTTATTTTCGTAACTCACACAAACCCTAAAATCTTATTTGTTGATGTTTTAGATAGAGTGAGACAGTCACACGGCAGCCAATATATTTTGATTCTGCCACTTCCAGTTATAGCCATCGACTTCTTGACGTTTGGATTCTGGTGAGCCATGGTAGCAGTAAATGGCTTAATAGGGATTTACTAGATGAAGTTAATTACTGCCAAATAGAACTTAACCCCAAGGATTTACTTACTCATACCATGTACTCCAATCTGGTCAGAGGAGGAATTAAACTTTGTGTTTTCTAATTATTTGCCACTGTTTCTATTCAATTATGGATTTTGCATGAATTTATATAATTTTGTTGAATTAGAGATGTTTTAAGGTTTTATACATGTTTAGATATTGGTTTTGTACAAATTTTTTACGCCTGAACTGATCGTTACGAAACTTTAAGAAAAATTGTAAGCAAAAAGAGAACAAACAACAACTAAATTAAACTTTGTAATCACTTTTTTTTTTCCACGGTAAAAGTGTAGATTTCACTTTGTTCCATTAAATGTAAGATCATTTCTAGTTATCCAAATAGTCCAAGTGATAGCAGCCGGAAGGATTTGCCATAGAGCTTGGCCAACTGCGGAAGCTTAATGTACCTTCCATCCCTTTATTATCAGATCAATGCAATTTGGCATTGTCCAATCCTTCTTCGCAAATGATTTGAAATACTGCCAGATTTCTGAAGCAAAAGAGCAATGAAACAAATGATGTGTGACAGACTGGGCTGCTCTGCAACAAAGTAAGCAACCATTAACCAACAATTTTCCTTTCTTATACGGTACATCTTGAGTAGCAATTTGCTTGTAATAGACTTGCCATAAGAAAAGTCCAACTTTATGCGGCCATTTGTTTTCTCACATGTTTGATTCGCTTTTTGCTCTATGCATGTTTCTGTGATATCAAGACCAATGTAATTAGCATAGAAGTGCCACTTATCCTTACGACTCCTCAATATCTATACACTTTGAAACGGTGAGAGTAGTGATCAACCAACTACTAGGTTTCCATAAAGTCGTCCTATGTTGATTCATACTCATTTTTACCACAATCCAGTCTCACAAAGCAATGTAGGCTACTGCTGCTCCTAAATTTTGGAGTAACAGGGCCTAGCCTGCCCACTAGACTCTTTCAAATATCCATTAGGGATTACTCGGAGGGCATGCTAGTAAATCTCTCATTCTAACAATGCCCTATAAAATATGTGCAGATATTTTGCAGAGAATTGAGAGACTAGCTACCAGTGTGAGTCAATGAGTGCGGCTGGGAGAAACCAGATTACCGCTGATGAATAGAGAAATTTCTCTTTTCCAAAGTCAGATGAGTTCTTTTTATGATTGTAATTTTGATAACATAGAAGCAGCGTTATGATATCTCCTCTCAAAATTAAATTATTTTATTTGGTGTCAAACTCATCTATCTGTGGTTTCATTCGGTGAGATCAACATCAATCATGATGAAGCAATCATGGAAGATCAGTCTAGATATCAATAAAGTAGTAGTCCCTTTAGAAAGACGAGAGAGTGCTAACATGGAAGTCCACTTGGATGTTTTTAGTTGACCTAAAGAGTGGAGTCTGGATAGGATGGAAGAAAGACCGGAGTTCATGAGAGTGAGACACTGATCTTTCAAATCATATCTAGAGAGATTCCACTCCAGCAGAACCTACTCTAGGTAAGGATACGGTCAAAGATTATTGGAAGGTCTTGCCGTCATTAAAAGAGTACATCTGCAGCAGCAATTTCATGATTTTATATTGTAATCTTCTTCTTGAAGACTTAAAACTTCTCAATTGATGTCTCCCAGCTTCTTTGTTAGGGAATTTTTTCTATTTAGTATTTGTTTATTGGTTGAACTAATATAAGATGTGAGTGAAATTAATCTGGTAATTAAGAGCTGATATTTGATTGATTTATGAATGGTTATAGGTATGTGGTTAACAGAGAGATAAGGTCTACCACATTCAGGTAGTAAATCACACAAAATTCATTATAAATTAGTGGGAAATAGAGAGAGGCAGAAAATAGAGAGGGACAAAGAGAGAATTCTTATTCAATATTAAGCCTTTATTTATAGAGGATTAGAGACGAGGGCATCTTAGTAAATAAACCTCTAACCTAGATTTCACTTAGATACTGCCCGTGCTATACACGTTTATAACACCCCCCCTGATGACCACTGTGTCTAAGTCACTATGAACATACCATGAAAACTCAAAAGAGAAAAACCTAAAAATGCATGACTTAAATCAGTATTGGACACGCATACGTTGCCTCGTTAAAACCTTGACGAGGAAAACCCAGTGTTGGACATGTATACGTTGCATGACTTAATGTGTCTTTGCTGATGACACTCCCCCTGATGAGTACTTAAATCAAATATTGGCTTGCAAATCTTTAAGTCGAGACTTTCCAATTTTTTGAATTTCTGGATGAACGAATTTCTTGAATGCTGAAGATTGCTTGCTTCTTGAAGAAACCTGCTAGTAGATGAAGTCTTCTTTTGAGCGTTACTCAAGCAATATTGTCTTCGAATAATACACTTGTGCGTCTTCGTTCTTCGTCAACACATTGAGAACTTTTGTCATGGATTGCTAGCTTCTCGAGATGAATTGCAGAAGTGGTTGATGTCGTTTCTTCATTTAAGAACCAAGATTTGAATACATTACAGTAAGTGAATGAATACCCCTTGGGGGGACCAAAAAGACATCCAAATGCTTAAGGAGAAAATTAAGTTGGGTTGGTCTGATCAAAATGACCTAGTTAATGGTGGGCATGCACCAAATAATAGAAATTATACAACTCCCCCCTTGGATGACTACCATGTTGAAATAAATTTGCCTCACTAAAAAACATTGTCAGAAAAATCTAGTGGGACAAAATCTAAACGAAGGAAAAAGAGCACAATATGAAAATTCGTTTAGACAAAAACAACTCAACCATCTCCTAGCTAGGAATTGGATGTCCGTTTTCATCTCCTAGCTAGGAATTGGATGTCCGTTTTCATCTCCATTAGGAGTAAGCGTAGAAACGCTTGAGATATTTTAGATAGAGTGTCAGCGAGTAGAGATAATACTAGTGTGAGTGAGGCCAGCGGTGATGAATTAAACCCAGTTGAGAATATGTAGATTCTAAAATCAGATGGGTTTCCTCTTATTAACGGAGTTTTGGGTATCATCATGCCAGATTCATTATACATATATTGGAGTGTATTATCACGTATGTTTGTAATCTTCACACAATGAGTTCACCTATCAAAACTAACATATGAATAGCAATCTCCTCGTGGGACATACTTGTCGACTGGAACATGAAGAGATACAGAAAATAAACAGATAGAAAAGAGAGACAAACACTGATTTGTCCTCTTTGAAATCTTCCTCACATTGATTTTTCCTCTGAACATAAATAGGTGTATTGAATTGTAGATCTGTAGAAATTTTATTGATCTTATGATCTGTACTCATATATTTGTTCAGGAATTTCTCTACATTCTCTACAATTAGTTTAGATTTACTCGTCTTTGTAGTGTTTCTTATGATATTGACATGGCAATGATCTTGTGCTTGATAGAACCCCAAACGAATGCTTGTCAATCACCGATTTAGTGATTGTTTGTTCGTTTAAGGTTTCTCTATTTTTAAGCTGATTCTGAGCTGCATCTGTAGAAGAGATATAGTTGTATACTGCTGCAGCTTCTCTTACGGTACTCATGCTTCAACTTGCCCATGGTTCAGGAAATTGTCGAATATTTGTAAGTTTGATTTCTTGTCAATGGTTCAGTGCCTACAGATACTTTTTACTTGTTTACTG
>JAJJMA010334999.1:0-11744 GCA_023529015.1 Papaver nudicaule
TTGTGGTCGTGTGCTTGTTTATCTTCTGACTATATTGTTATTTCTCCGTGTATGGTTCAAATCACCAACAACCCTTGTGATCCTGTATTCCGCTGCGCCAGGGGTGCCAATTTCCCCAACAATTGGTATCAGAGCTCTTGGATGGGTGGTTGTGATTGAATCTGGAATCGAACGATGGTTTATTGTTCGGGTGGAGAAATATGTAAAGATAATGTTTCAACCGGTGTTTACACGGATGGATTTGTGATGATGTGATTTACAAGTCGGAGGTTCAACTTTGGTAGAAGTGTATGTTCTTTGTTTGGTTTTATGATGTAGTATGAGATGCAGAATAAGATTGAATGAGGTGGAATACATATATACTTCTTGAAGAGTGTTAGTGACCATACACTATAAAGAATGGGGTTACAAAGTTTGAAGAAAGGATGGGGTTGTGAGGTCTCATGTAGAAGCAAGTCCAGCAACGCTTCAAAGTTATGCACGAGATGTTATATATTTATGTTCTTAAATATATGTTAAAGTATTCTTGATGGCTTGCACATAATATCAAGAATGTGCCCGATCTCGGAAGCATGTACCACAGTAATATGGGCGTTCACATGGTATATATTTTTTTAGCGAGTATATTGGGTGTGAGGGTGGTAAGAAGTATGTCAGATTGGTGATGGCTTTAGGAATCGCTAAAGGATTAAAGCCTGTTAATCACAGTGGAGATGTCTGATGGTTTATTTCACATACACAGTAATCTTGACATGTGCTGGAGTATGATGTTGAATCTAATTTTCCTTTCTGAATTAGAGTTCAGTGTGTTGTTAGCTTTCTTGTTAGGTGGAGCTAACGGTGATTCTTTTGGATGGTTCTCTTGGTGATCAATGGTGGAGTCTCTGCAAGGATTCGTTGACGGTGATTGAAGATTTTCATGGTGTTTGTGAAACGTGCATGTTTCACAAGTGTTCTTCAAGAAGAAGATGGTTTGAAGACTTTATTAACGTCATGGTGTTTGGTCGAAGAGATGGTTCTACGAAGATGAAAGTTTGGATGTGAGCTTCAAAGTAATTTTAGTGGTGTATAGAGATGGCGAAAAACTCTTGGAAGATGGAGGTAATTTCCTGTGATCGTCTCATGCTTGGGAAGCATGATCCGAGGTGGAGATTGTTAGGAAATCAATGAGTTTCCCTAGTTGGGTCCGTATCATATTAAGAAAGAGTTTTGAGTTTCCTTGTTGGAGACTAATACTTGGTGGCCAAGTTTATGTTCTCTATATATAGGACTAGAATTGTGGGTGTAGAGATATCCAACCTAGAAGAGTGGTAAAACCTTGTGCTTAGGTTTTTGGTCTCTTTATTAGGAAGGGTCGGTGCTAACGTGAAGGTCAATATTGGTGCGAGAGAAACTTGTAGAGAGAGGGTTTGTTGTTCTAGTGTGTAGGTTTAGGGCTTTGCTCTAAACCGGTTTTCTAGAGTATTTCCATGTTTCTCCTCTGTTATTGGCAACTGTGAAGAAGGTGTGGAAGAGAATATATATGAGGCTGTTTTTGGAGAATGGTTTAGAGAGTTGATTTCTATGGTTTCTCAATGGTGTCTAGGTATGTCTTGGTAACTCTTCGGCTTGGGTCTTCTCGTGGGAGTTGTGTAGAGAGCATGTAATAATCTTGATATAATGTAAGTTTCTCTGGTGGTGTTGGCCGTGGAGTAGCCTGCAAAGGTGAACCACGTATATCTTGTGTTGTGGTCGTGTGCTTGTTTATCTTCTGACTATATTGTTATTTCTCCATGTATGGTTCAAATCACCAACAACCCTTGTGATCTTGTATTCCGCTGCGCCAGGGGTGCCAATTTCCCCAACATAGAATCCGTTGGAAACCTAACAACTTTGCATATTCACTGTTAAGACTGCATATCAATGCATATTGAATAGTAAAATAGACATGTTTGTTGTTCCTAACATCGATCGACTTTCCATGGTATGCATTTAGGAAGGTTAAACTCCCACCAAAAACTATTTTCTTTTAATAGAAAGAAATTCAAGATTGTTTATCTGTCAGGACAAGACTTAGCAGGTTTATGCATCACATATCACCTCTTTTTCCGTTTTGCAGGTGTGAATATGAAACAGTCGAACACCTTTTTATTGACTGTGACTTTACCAAGGAAGTGTGGAAACGTGTAGATCTACCTACTGCAAATGCCATCCTCAACAAAGACATCAAGGAATGGTTTAGGGAATGGTCTACAACCATCCCGGGTATAGCTGAGGTTAAAGAGAAATTGATCCAGCTAGAGGGAATTGTGATGTGGTTCATCTGGACCACAAGGTGCAACTTAGTTTTTCAAGGGCTTAAAGCCAATACGAGTTCTGTAGTGGAAGACATAAGAAGATTCAGAGCAATATGGGAGAATCATTAGTTGAGCATAGAGTGGTTAGGCACACACCTAACACTAGGGTGAATAAAAATGCACATTGGAGAAGCCTTCACCATCCTTCATAAAAATAAACTTCGATGCAAGTTATTGATTTTTTTTTGTTAAATGTGGTATAGGTCTAATCATTCATACTTGTGCAAGCAGATGCAGAGGGACAACATCACTCTCAATGATGGCAACGGATGAAGAGCAAGCGGAGGCATTAAGAGCTTTGCATGCAATCATTTGGGCTAAAGAAAAGGGCATCCAAAACCTGCAACTGGAAGGATACAACACTAATGTCGTCGCTGCAATCAGTGGAAATAGAACCGTTGTCAAATGGACTTCTAATTCAGTCATCTCCGACTGTCTTACTTTGATTTTAGATTTTGATAAATGGAGTTGTACTCATGCAGTCATGCTCCTAGAGAATGCAATAAAGTGGCTCACTTGTTAGCTAAGGAAGCCTATGATGAAACTGAAATCTTGTTTAGAGAGTCTAATTTTCCTGTTTGGTTATCTCAGCAGATGGCTGATGACATTGTAGTTTAATCTCATTCAATGAAGCATTCTTTTCCTAGTTAAAAAAAAAATCAAGGCTAGGAGCCACATGATATCGACAAAAGTAAGGAGTCAATTATTTTGATAATATTCTCCTACAACTAAATTAGCATTATTCAGCTCCTAATTAGTTTGTCATCAAGTTACGATTTGGTTTTTCACCAAATGGATGTTAAAACAACTTCTCTAAATGGAGAGTTGGAGGAAGAAATCTGTATGGAGCAACCAGAGGGCTTTATTACGATAGGCCAAGTAAACAAGGTATGTGAAGTTTTGAATTTCAAGAACAAGATCTCCTTCATATTTGATTGATTCACACAAGGGAGTCAGTACAAGAATCCGAAAGGCTATGTCATCAACCAAGTACGATACTTTAATTATAAATGATGAATCAAATATAACGCAGAAATAAAGTAAAGTACACACAAGATTTTTGTTAACGAGGAAACTACAAACTCGTAGAAAAACCCCGGGACCTCGTCCAGTTTGAATACTCTTAAGAATTAAGCAGCCAACACACTTACTCTCAGACTTCGGACTAGATGGTGCAGACAATATGACCCTAATACGACTATTAGTCACAAAGATTTCCCCTCAGTATTCCTACACCTCCAACCACAACAAGGTGGTCACGCACATGTACTCCCCTAAGCAAACAAACGTCATTTACTGTCTTACGCAAGAGTTGCCTCACAACCCGTCGCGAGGACTATCGCTACCCGACCTCCAATCGGATGATTACAACCTTAGTGGACAACAACCAAATAGCGGCAGGTCAAATCGCTAGATGATATCCTTGGTAACTAACAAATATTTCACCGAAGTCGTTTCACACCAAGAGCGAGGATATTTAAGTTTACTTTGGTAATACACTCCTCCAGATATCGATCAAGGTTTCAAAACCAAAACTCCCGAAAGAGCCACCTTGTCGTCCCAGTTGGAATCAAGCAGATAACTGTGGCAAGTACGATATGATATGACCTTGAAGAACAATGTACCTGCAAAGAATAAATCTAATAACAACAATCTTGATTCCACTCAATATCTATAGTTTAGGCACACAAACCGAAATCGGCTTGTTGACAAATCCAGGTTCATAGATAAAGAGTATGTCGTAATCACATCGAGCTTGAGTGGCCTTATTGCAGAAGAGAAGGACCATAGAATAAACAAGATCACAAGGTTTGATAGACGTGATAGAACAGAACACAAGTACAATACAAAGAAGACTAGTAAAACAAAAACTAGTTTCCCATAGAGGTACTTCTAGGCTTCTCGATCCCTAGAGAAGACTTCCTCGCAATTCTAGACCGAGAGCAAAAGCTCAAAGGTAACTAAAAAGAAAAGCGACAGACACAAGCTATAGATCCGAAGAAAAGCTTGGAAGAGGGATAAAGCTTTCAAGAGAGATTCCACTCCTATTTAAATTGACTAAGGCTTAGTTTTGAAATGAGGCTAACTTAATTTCGGAAATTCATTAAAGCACATTTTTATATTAGTTGCCAAATTCCTCACTTAGACTCATGGCATATAATGAGATCTAATACTTTAGCATTTTTACTTTAGTGAAAAATATAATTCATAAATGAAAATATATTTTCAATAAATGTTTGGCCAATAGCAATCAAAGCAAATAATACTCATAAGGTATTTTTGGATATTTCATTAATTCGAAATATGGTGCTTACCAAATATGCTCCCTGGGAAAGAACTCATTTCGAAACGTGTCATTTAGTTTCGAAAATCTCCTTAAGGTATTATTACTTCCAAATGTCGTCACCAGCTTTAATAATGTTGACATCACTTCCTAGGCTTTGCTAGATGGGCCAGAGCGATCCTAGGTGGAAGTGGGATCTGGTCCAACGTGGTTCAACGTTCCGCATAAACGTATCATAACAGACGTGGACAAGCCTCGTGTGTTAAGCTTAAGTGAACACATAGGTTCAAAGGACATTCTGAATCACGCAGAAAGATATATCATTGAAGTACAATGCATGATTCAACGAGTAATAACAAAATGTTGAATCTCCTGAATTCCTTATTCCAATATAGATGATCACGTTAATGATATCCAAGAATTCAAATCAAAACATAAAATGAATATTTGATCGAGTAGTATAATAATACGAAGATCTAATCACGTACAGTATTGATCATAAATCATGTGTCTACTAACTAGAGCGACTAACCATATTTCTGATATGAGTCAAGCCAACTTAGTTGTACATTGAAGATGAACTAATTCAAACTTCAAACTGAGAATATCAAACTAATTAATTCGTTGAAGCACAAATCAAAATGATAGAGTTTGAACTTCGAAAATGCACATTCTGAGATAACCAAATTAAGGTTTCTAAACCTACATATTGTTTTGTAGAAACCAGATTAAGGTTTCGAAATCTAAAGTTCATATATGACCAGAACCGAATTAAGGTTCCCAAATCAAGTTTCCATATGGCGAAACATAAGTGAGGTTTCGAAATCTAGATTATGTTTAACAAAACCTTGGTTAAGATTTCGAAACAAGAAACACATATTAGACTCGTCACAAATGTTTGGTGACGAACTTGAGAGTCCATGTGGTCAAGAACCGTTTCAGCATCACACCTTTTTAGCCTTGACGCACAGGTTATATTTCCCGGTTCACATAAACTTTTAGGAAACCCAAAAGTCTTTTCGACCTTTTAGAACTCACATGGTCAAGACACATTGGTCTTGATTCTCAAGTCAGTGTTAGCCAGCAAACACAGTTTCGAACTCATGTTCTCTCATTGGTCACAATATTTAAGTTTCAGACCAATAGCTTATGAATACGAAAACCGGATTATGGTTTCGAAATCAACGTTTAGTTTTACCAAAACCTACACTGAGGTTTCGAACATTGAAAATCCATAAGATGAGATAACAAGAATATGGTTTCGGAATCCAGAAGTATGATATGGCATACGAGATGTTCATATACATAATCAAGTAAATGATTCAAAACTTCAGCATTCAGAGCCAAACCAAGATGTATTCGATGCTCAGAACAACAGTATATCGAGTCTACACAGCATAAGTGTGAGTCATGATCTCACGTACATTTAGCTCATACAAGTATTTGCTAATCAATCCGACAGAGTCAGACTAGGTAAGTAGAGACACAATATTGTGATGGATTAAATTTCATAGTACTACTGAGACAACATCACACTGCTATATCCAATCGAAGGTTTTAGGAAAAAACCTTATATTACTTAGAGACGGAGAAGAAAAGAAAGCTCTAAGCAATATGGAACGTCATAACTTCAACAACAATATCACAAGCGATAAAGTGGAGCTATATCTTAAGACACACTGATCACAACTGATCAAGTCATAACGTAAAGCTCAAGTAGAGAGTTATGTTTTTGTCTTTTGTAGCACAAGTGTAAAAGATAATGAAAACGCGTTATTAGATTCACTAACCTCTTGAACGATGAAGCCGGATGTCTTCGTTTGATCTTCAGTCTTCTTCAACTCTTCTAGTAGTGATTCTAAATCCTATCAAAATATTCCATAACCTAAAGCTAACTCACTCATGACTTTACCTAATGTGTGTTGTTTTGGCGGTCGAGGTTTGATCACTAAATTTGACAACTAAGCTTGACATACCAACACTTAGTGAGGTTGACCGATCCATGCTCTAACAATCCCCCCTTTGTCAATTTTAGTGACAAAAACTCTTTACATAGATGAACGAGAAATTGAAAACCTAAGTTCTACGCTTCGAGTTCTTCTACTTAGATTGACAACACACCAATAGTACCTGCAAAATATGTCAGTCTGCAAACAAGATATGTAATGATAACCAATAACTTTACTCCCCCTGAATGTAAGTTCGGATGTCTATCAAGTCTGACATATTGTTATCAACTGTATCACAACGTGAAAGTCTACAGTGCTAGTAACATCTAGTGTTACTCCCCCTTAGTTAATGCTTTCATTCATTTTTCAATATACGCACATGCATTTTTCTCCCAATATGACACTGCTTACTGTCAAAGACCAAGCACTGAAAGAAGTCAAGCTATCAATATTTCTCCCCCTTTTTGTCAAAAAGAATTGACAGAGGGTCTCGAAAATATCTGGGTTCGAGATAAATGCTCAAGTTCAGAGAACTAGATTCAACATATAAGAATGATTGCATTCATAAGGGTCAGCATTTCGACAAGTTACACAATATATATATATAATAATCAACACAAGTAACCTATCAGGAAATATAAAAGATATAAGCAGATATGAGTTATATTCCCTGTAAATTCCACAACCATGCTCCCCTAAAGATATTTTTCTATTAAGCACAAGTTCACAAAAGAACTCTCCCCCGTTGGTTGTCATTTCCTCGGACATGAGAACAACGGAATAATCTTTGCCAGAGAAAGACTGAGATCTGGTTTTGGATTTTCGAACACGTCAGTAGTCTTACTAGATTATACCAAAACCAATGAGTTATGCGTATACTATAACTCTAGTCAAAAGACATCAAGTATCCAATAGTATTGTGACTAGTATAAAATCAATCTCCTCCTTACATAGTTACACTTATACATGCGTACAAAGTCATTAGTACAAAATAACAGCCACAAACATAAGGAGGCCATGATATCAAGATATTAAAACAATTATAGATCAGCTCATAGGAGATAAAAGAATTATCTTGATAACCTGCAACATACATTCATAATAGATTCGGAAATATTAAATTAAATGTTGCATTCGAAACTGGCGTAATATTTTTTTTCTTGATTTTTAATTTCGAATATAAACTGAATCAAAACTTACGCAATATATTTTTAATTTTCGAAACAGAAATTGAAAAATAACAAACAACTCAAAATAAAACTCTCCTTTCAGTGTTAGAGGAAGGAACTTTGTTGGAGTTGGTAAAGTCAACCTTGTCTTCCTGTTGTTTGTATGACGAACATAAGGATTCCTTTGCAGAGGCTAGTAGATCATTTTCCGCAAGTGTCCGTGTGAATTGACGTCCCATTAGAAATTGATGCCCGAGGTCCTTGACACTTTGTCTTTTTTCGATGGATCTACTTAACTCCTTTATCTGCTCTTCTGAAGAGGATTTAAGGTGATCATATGCCAGATTCATCTCTGAGATTTTTTTCTTTAAGATTGAAATTATCTTTAGAGCCTCCTCATTCATAGTGTCGAAGTTTGAGAGAGACACACTAAGGCACTCTCGTAGGCATTCAATTTTCGGCCGACAGAGTTTCAATTTGGGCACTATGTACTTCTTCCTCACGTTTATAGGATAATTGTAACCCTTGAGTACAGTTAACCAGGTTTTCGCTCATCTCAGTTATGCCAGTTAACATACTTGCATCTATTAAGACTTTTTCTGAGATAGATTCATCACAAAAGTTGTCATCATGACAGAGATCATGATTCTCAGACGATTCATCTTGAGAGAACTTAGTCAGAGTTGTAGAGGTAGATGAACAAGAGCCAATACCTTCTAGACATTTGGAGAAATTGAACCCGATCATTTTTTATTTTAAAACAAACTCTTGTGAGTTGTATACATAGCGTTTATAAGTTGTGTACATAGTTTTGTAAAAACATTATAGTGAGCTAGGATTTAGTTAAGGTAAATGACATTTACTATGGTTTTATAAGAACATTATAGTGAACATTATACTTTTGTAAGGTTTCTCCAAATTTTGGATTTTTGGCCCAAGATTAAGTTGGGGTAAACGACAACCACTATAGTTTTATCTATTTCTATGTTTATGCTCGAATAGTGAAACTGAAAATCCATTTTTCCCTCTTAATATTTTATCCAAATATATTTCCTAAGAAAACATATTAGTGAAAAAAATGGCATGATTAGCGTGACTAACGGAAATGCAATTTCTGAAAAGGTTTCTTTTTTGCCTGCAATACAACTGTAGCACACTAAAGTGAAACTTCATTTATCTCCATGAATGTCGAGAAAATAAACACTATCGTGGTTGTTGTTTTCCCCATTTTAAAGAATTCTCCGAGGTCTAGAGACCATTGCTCTAGGGGGGGGATCAAAACTACCCATAAAGCTTAGAAGTCTTTGCACCGCATGTAACAAACATCACTCAAAATCGTTTCCTCCTCATTAAGGACGCATTTCGAAGAAGAGTAGTTAATAATGTACCTTTTTTTTTTAATCTTACCATCATTTGAATACAAAAGAATAAGTAATTACTTAATTCTTAATAGAAGCCCAGTTACAATTTTCTCACAGCATATTCATTCCATTTGATTAATCAAAAAATCTCTTTATATATATATGTTAATCTGTTCTAATGGACGATAACGACTTCTTCATTGATTATGACACAAAAACTTCTAAGGTTTCCACGCAATGGATCGAAAACTATATAAAATAGTGGCTGATATGTATAGGGACGTAATCATGTATATAAATCCCATAATGTCGAGATCAGCTTTGATAATGTCAACACTAACTTCCTAAGTATTACGTGAGCTAGGAAAGTCTATGTCTTAGGTGGACATGGCATCAAGTCCATGACGGCTTGCGAACAACGAATTATGAAATGGACTAAGCCTCGAGTGTTAAGCTTAGTGAACCATGTACAAGACAAAAGGTTCAGGACATTTCGAACCATACAATAAAAGATATACCATTGACGTGTAGTGTGTGATTCTCTGAGTAATAACAATGTTGTACCACATAAATTCATGATTCCAATGTAAATGATCGCGTTATTGATATCTGAGAATTCATATCAAACACCAGAAAATACTCGATTGGGTGTCTGAATGTGTAATATTTAAATAGTTTCGAATATCACAATTTGAACACCAATAATGGTGATTAGAAATCATGTGTCTACAAGCGTGAGCGAGACGAACCATATTTATAATTGTGACTCAACCCGACTTAATTTGTACAATATTGAAGTTGAACCAATCAAACTCCAAACTGAGAATATCGAAATCTTTATAATTCGTTGAAGCACAAATCAAAAAGGTAGAGTTTGAACTTCGATATACGTTTTCAGAGATAACCTGATTTAGGTTTCAAACGCTACATCTTGTTTAGCAAAAACCCAAATGCTGGTGTAGAGGGTAAATCCATCGAGGCTACATGTCAGCATCAGAGAAAGGAAATAGTGTAACATGGTCTTCGTGCGAAGTATAGAAGATAATCGAAGTCACATTGGATAATTTAAAAGACGTCTTATCGAACAGCTGACATCGTACAGGTATAAAGAAATAACCTCGAGTCAATGAAGAAGATGGTGAAGCAGAGATGGTAGTTGGAGCATTAATGACAGTCAGGATGAAGGAGAAACTGTCAGACCCGTGACCAACAATCAACTTCGATCCTACTACATCATCGAAGATGGAGACGACGACTCAACTATAGCCAAAGGAAGATAGCTGTCGAAGAAGGAATCCTCAATCGAAAATAGAACTAAGCCAGCACCCCTCCTCGATACACTACAAAGCTTCGTTGGACAAATCAACTTACTCGACAAAGACTGACAACCACGATTGTGTATCTTGTCTTATTAGTCGTAACCCACCCATTGTAATTCGCCATTATAATGCGAGCTCCTATTCAGTTGTGTTAGGGCATTGTCCGGTCAAACCCACTAGCGTTGGTATGTCAAGCTGGTTGTCAGTTTTAGGTGTCAAAACACAATTCTTGATTTAGCCTACTAGAGTTTAGATTTCGGAATTGGGATATGGACTAAGTAGTAGAGACCTTGAAGACGAAGACTGTGAAGACAAAGAAGACATCAATTATTCTTCATCGACAAAAGGTTAGTAGGAGTTATGACTTTTATGGAAATTCTTCTATTTTACTTACTCTATCTTTCGAAATAGTCGGCTACTTTAGTAGTGATACTAATAGCGATTGAGATCGTGTTCTTGTCTACATGACCATGAGTTATGTTGGTATTTGTTCCCACAAATACTAAGTTTACAAGAATGCATGAGATAGATTCGATACCATTTGTCCATTGCAATGGTTTGCTTGCAAATCACTTGTTGGATATGGGTGAATCTAAAGGGGTACTCTTGAGCAAGAGTCCAGTGGATTATAGTTGAGGGTGTATAACACGTCTAAGTACTGGTCCAGCCCAGAACTTTTAGCGGATCCAAGTTAAACCCTAATCTGGAAAACGACGGTTCCCGAACCGTACGGTGAACTGAGACTCGGAATTTCTCCTGAGTTCCAAAGTATCAATTTGTACGCGTACTAGTACGTGAACCTCAGATTCGATGCATTTGGTCGTGATTCAAATGGACGCTTTGCGAACCGCCCAAGGTGAATATTCTCTGGGATTTTCACACGGATTAAACTCTGGCTCCTTTATCTCTTAGTTGGACTTGGTTATCACGAAATATCTTATGTGGTCCATCTAACGGTTCTCAATGTGTCAATAAGATAAATATTATCTCTGGTATGTTGGATATCTATCTTGAAGTGTTTATGAGCTAATAAAACACTTGGCAGATAAATGTTAAAAGATTTCCAATTGAGATAAATCTCTGTTTACTTGGTTTGCAAGTTAGGGTTTCCTAGACTTGTGGGACAAGAAACTAGTTGCTTTATTCCTAAGCAACCTATCTTATTGAGTGCTATAAATAGAGGTGTCTAAGGATGAAAACCGCAAGCATCAAGCATACGTGAGGATTCTCTTGCCGATCTGGCTAATGCTCTTGCCGAAATCAAGACGTTGAAAGAGTTGAACAATAGCTCTGACAAATTAACCTCAATGTTAGGAGCGAGTAAAA
>JAJJMA010335080.1:0-13338 GCA_023529015.1 Papaver nudicaule
AGCATTCTCAGCTGGAGCCAGATGGTTAATGCTTTCCTCAAGAAATACTTCTTCGTGTCTGAGCAACTCACTCTCTCCGATTTGGGAAGACTTTATCAGCGAAACAATGAGCATCCAGATGATTATGTGACGAGGTTCAGAACTCGCTCAGTGGATTGCAATGATCCAAACGTAACAGAGTTGCAGTTAGTGGATCTTTGCATCAATGGAATGATACCAGTATATCGGGCCTTATTGGAGAATCTGGATATTAATAACTTCACCAAGCTCCATAAGTCTGCCAAACGATCTGCCACTACTGCACCTGCATTACTTGAAAGACCCAGGCCTCTAAAAGCTGAAGAAGGTCGTGGTGAGACGCGTGCCAGCAAACGACTCGTCAACAAGCAATATAGTTCTCTTCCCTCAGTTCATGCAGTCACTGAAGGTGTTAAGAGGAAGGCGCCTACTCCTGAGGCCCCACAATTAAAACGTGCAGCCCCAGTCCAACCTTAGGCTCCTACACGGGTCCCAGCTAATGCTCCTGCACCAAGAGCGCCACGACAACCAAGGGAATTTCCTAAAATTCCTGATTTCCCATGTACCATGGATGAAGTAATAGAGCTCCTGGAAGCATGGATACAAGATGGCGCTGTCAAGTTACCTCCTGTACGAAGAGAACCTACGGCGCAAGAAATGACTGATCCCAAGTATTGTCATTTTCATCGATTCGTCAATCATCCCACCAGCGAGTGTCATCGACTCGAGCAAATCTTCAACGAAAAGATCGAGTCAGGAGAGTTGAACTTGGGGACTGAGGGTGTACATAAGAATCCACTCCCTCAGCACCAACCTCAACGTCAACACCAACCTCAACGTCAGCATCAACCCAACATTCGGAATTTCACCATCTCCGGAGAATCCGTCAACCAAACTGCTAATTATTTATTAGAGAATTTATGCGAGCTCTTGCATTTTTCTAGGAGCCAGCAAAGAAACATTTTTGCTGCCCTCAGCTGGATTGCTAGCGGCAAAGAACTACCTATACCTGAAAAGGTTCAGCCAAAGCCTGGCGAAGTTACACCAGAGATGATGACAGGGGAGCGCGTTCCAATACCGATTATCTCTGCTCGTCTCGAAGGTACGAATTTTAAGAAAGTTCAAATTGATGCTGGTGTTATGGTTAATTTAATTCCAATCAAGACACTTCAAGCAATTGGGATTTCTCGACGGGATGTCATCTACTATCCCACGGTGACGAAAGATTCAAAAGGAAATCTCCAAGACATATATGGTTATGTTACCTTGGATCTGAAGGTGGACTCTGCTCGCACCAAAGCCAAGTTTCATGTAATCAAAGAAGATGAGGAACACGACATGATCTTAGGACGTCTCTGGCTCCATGGGAAGAGATTTGTGCCTTCAATCTCACCATCAATCATCAAAGGCCAAGAGTTCATGCTTGACCAAGAAAGCTGCAACGTGGGAAAGCTGGAATACCATGTGGGGTCCGAAACTCTGGTGATATTCAAAGAGGTACGTGAAAGTGATTTGAAATACTTTATTCAGAATTATTTACTTCACAGAAATCCTATCCAACGTGTCCCCACACAAGGATTGGATAATTCTCCGACATGGGGACTTGATTGCATCAAGTCTATCAAACCCTCTGAGACACCTCAGGAGGAAATCAAGGCCACTCCCAATAGGTGGGTTCGGGCAAAGCAACGGTCTTATAGGCAAAAGACACCTGGGATGTCATGGGTTCCTAAGGCTGCTTTTCAAGAAGGAGATAAGGTTATGCGACGCACTAACCGAAGAGTAACTTCTATTTCGGGGTCCACACCAAACTGGGAGGGACCTTATGTTATATCTCGAGTCATGCCTAATACGCGATAAGTGCAATACATCAGCGGCTCTCAAACATGGTGGTCAATGGCAAATGGCTCAAGAAGATATGAAGATTCACTTTCCAATTCCTTCGAAAGAAAAGTGCAAGCAATCTCTTGCCTTTTAACAAATTCATCCAAAAATTCAAATTCAAAACCTATGAGTTCAAAACAATCAATTCCTACAAACCCTTCGTTCATAAAACCAAATAAAAGCAAAATAAAATTCTACTGAGAAAAGGTTTTGCTCCTGAAGCTCTTCAGAAACAACCATCTAATGAAGATCTCGCTCCGTCATCAGTTGCCTTCTTTATTAGAGCAATATGAGCAGTCTTCTTCTTCACTTCTTCAGTTAACTTACGGAGTTCCTCAGTCATGGCAGCATGATTCCTCTCTTCCTGCTTCACCAAATCATGGGTGAATTTGCCAACAGCAGCACGCCTTGTTCGAACGTATTGGATTCTCGCCTGAAGCCAAAGAAAATTGAGTTCGAACGTCTTGAGGGTATCAATCAACTCTCCTACCTCATTCAATGCCTCGTCAGTCGTATCTCTCAGCGGGGTAACCTTTATCTTTGAAATCACACTCATAAGGTCGGTTACAATGCCGATAAGTGTATGAAGGCAGACACTTCTTCCAGCAATGACGAAGTGATCATAACGATTCCATATCTTTTCATACAGTGGGACGTGTCTCTCTGGGACATTAAATCCTCCCACTAGTTTATGACCAGGGAGAGTCGTGTCATGGGGAGGATTATACATCACACCAGCATGAGGAAACTCCCGAAGCATCCACCTAATTGGAGCATTTACGACAGCAACATTGATATTCTCGTGGGCTTGTGTTTCTTTATTGACGAGCTGACAGAAGATTCAAAGCAAGCAGAAGTTTAATAATATGTTTCAAGCTATATATTAAAAGCTTAACATAAAGAGGATAATCAAATTTACCTCGGTATTTGGAGGGTTTTCGTCAGCAACGTTGTCAAAGTCCTTATTCAGGTTGTGACCCGCACTTAATCTTTCACCAGCAAAGTAGCTGTCATTCATTGCTTCTTTATCTCCAGAAGGCTGCAAGAGCAAACGAGATAAGAATGAAGTACTAAATATTTTATATTGGATGGAAGAATTCAACAAGAGGTAACCTGTGTCACATAAGACTTAGGGTCTGTGGAGCCTCCACTTTTATTCTGTTCAGTAATCATATCAGTGGATTTGGGCGGCGTATTCGGAGTCGATTCTTCAAGCACTGGGTTCCGCTCTGAAGGAACAATGAGAACTTCTCGACTCCTGTAGCAGGTCCACCCTACACCAAATAAAGAAGAAAAATCATTAAAAGAAGATATATCGAAGGATTCACGAAGTTATCTTGAAGATATAATTTTCTGACATCTGAATTCTTACGAAGAACGGCGAAAAACTCAAAATCTGTACAAATCAGTAAGAGATATGAAGAAACTTCCTTCACGGGAGTTGTTCGTATGGATGTTTTCTATCACGTGCTAAAAGGGCTTAATTTTTGGAGCAACCTACTGGCCGGAATGATTTTTCCACTAAACAGCGTACAGACTGCGACATTACTGGACGTGGCGTCACTTTGTGACACATAAAATAGCGAGCAAAAATGCGTGAAATTCAGATTTTCTTTTTCGAGGTGAAAGCTACTGAAGTCCTTTTTCTAAATTGGGGTCAACCATCGAAATCCGACATCGGATGAAGATTTTATGGCCATTCTCGTGACGCGACTCGAAACAGGAAAATCTGACGGGATTTTTTTACTTTTCTACTAAAAGTGAAAATATAGCAAAGAGAATGAAGTATTATCGTTACCCAATCCTTTGCCAACGGATTGGGGACTTGATTAGCACTTAAAGGAGTCACCATGGAGCTGCTACTAGCTGGGGAAATGATACTCCACCCGGAAGAATGGGTTTTAGGGCTGCGATGGTGGTGGCGGAGCTATTATCAGGGGTGGTGGCGGGGTGGTGGTGGCGTTGGTAGTGAAGGAGGAGCTATTTTTTTGTTTTTTGTTATAAGGGTAAAACTGTCCATTTTTATAATGGGTTTTTGGTTTTGATTCCCGATGACCCTATTTTGTCACCCTTTTGTTGATGGTGGTTTTTGGCGAGGAGGTCACATGAGTAATTTCGCATCAATCTCTGGCATCCTGGAATAGCTCAAGAAAAAGGTATGAATTTATTCTATAGTAGGGATAAGATATTTAAATTACCATTAGCTGTATTTTGATGTCTCACGACCCTAGCCTAGTAGCATGGTCCATATCCCTAGCCTATACAATAAAATACCTACGCATACGCGTTAGCCCAGCTCATGCTCGAGCCAAAACCTTAGGCCATTCACGCCACTTAGCAAAGGAGGAGTATACACGGTCATTCCTTGGCCTATGGCCTAAGCCTAACCCCGCCAAGCTATCACGCCATCTACCTCTTGGCTGGCCTAGCCTAACCCGCCAATACCTTGGCTTTTATCCTTGTGGCCTAGCTTAGCTCCCGCCTAGCCTAGCCCGTCACTAGCTTTGGTCTTCTTCCTTGCGGCCTAGCTTAGCTCTCGCCTAGCTTAGCCCGCCATTAACGTTGGCCACTACCTTCTTGGCCTAAGCCTAGTCCCACCTAGCTTAGCTCGCCACTGGCCTACAGCCTATGGCCTATGGCCTATCTATAGTCCCGCTAACACCTTGGCATTTACTTGTGTGGCCTAAGCTTCACCCGCCAGGTCCTTGGCCTAGCTTAGTCCCCGCCAATGCCTCACGCCATTAGCTTTGTCCATATTCTTATGGCCTAGCTTAGTCCCCGCCATTGCTTCACGCCCCCTCTCTTTGGAGGCCCAAGGTTAATCCCTGCCCTAGCCTTGGATGCCCATGCTTCTAGCTTGCCCTAATCTTGGATATCCATGTCTTTGGCGTGCCTTGGCACTTGGGTGCCCACGCCACCTCCTCGACTTAATTATGGATACCCATGTTATTGCCCTGGCCTAATTTTGGAGCCCCATGACTTTGCCTTGGCCAAATCTTGGAGGCCCGAAGTCAGGGCGCGACTAAATCTTGGTGGGGGCTTACGGTTTTCCCTCCTTGTGCTCACAAGGAGCCATGAGATCTTCTTCTCCCACGGGCTCTAGTTGCCCCCTTGAGACTAGGATATATTCTTTTCTAGCCTCCCCTCTACTTATGGGTCCCACTGATCCAAATCCTAGAGGATTATGGATTTTACTTAGTCCATAATACTCTAGTTTCCTAATCAAATTCGGAAATCTGACAGTTCTGCTCACGTATTTCTCCATGGCGTGATTTTTACAGCCCAATCCGTAAGGAATTAGGAGATGCTTCCTTCACGAAATATTTTCCTCTGTGAATTTCCTATAACATACTAAAAATTCAGATTTTTATCTAATATAGGCTGTCCTGGGCGATTTTACTAATGAACAATATGCAAACTGTACAGAAATCTGAAAATAACATAAATGTTATTGCTCATCCTTTGAGCCTTATACCTAATTTCTTAATAAGATTATCATACCATGTAACATGGCTTCTTATGATCATCATGACCTATCTTTAGGTCTTGTGTTGGCAATGCTTATGCATTCTTGATGATGACTACGCTGTGATAGCATCATTCGTCTGTTTTTCCTGATTATGGACTTGCTTCTATAAATCAGTGCTATAATTCTTAATCATGGCTCATGGCTATGACTTATATTATTTTAGACATTCATATGTCTTCATTACTCAGAGAATTGGTGCATTACATGCCACAAGCCAATTTCTCATATTTACGGCAAACTGAAAGTCGTATTTATTTGACTGTTGCCACAGAGAGTTGCTGAAATCCTCTCAGTCTAATTGGCGATTGCATAGCTCAATCCTTAGACTTACCTTATCTTATCTAATGGCGGTTGCTAGCTCAACCCTTAGATTTATCTCATTGGTTTAAATGGCGATTGCCCGGCTCAATCCTTAAACCAAATTTTAAAGAGATATTCAAAGCTTATCGCTTAATCTCTATCTTATCGCAAGTCCTAAGTTTACCAAGTAATTAGTACGACTTGCACTTAGTCATCTTTGACTTAACAAATCTTAACAAATCTTACGAGAATCAAGTAAGTTACATGGGGGGATATTCTTTAGGGTTTTGGTTTGGCGGTCTACGGCACGTGTGATTGCAACGGCTCAATCACTTAACGAGGAAGAAAGCTAAGTCGTGTGAACGTTGCTGAGAAGATGGGATAGAGTAGTGGGCGGTTCATTCTTCCCTAATAATAGGCGCAAGACTTTCCCCACTCACTCCACACTCCCACTCTTCCACTTCTTCCACTTCTTACGAGATCAGTTGGAATTCTATTGCTATAAATAGGTGACCAGTTTGAAAATAACAACAAGTTCTCCAGCAAGAACAAACAGTTTAATTCAGTGCAAGTTTAATCAATCAATCTCATCGATCATTGATTAACTTTTCTCATTCAGCATTCAATATCTAGTGAGAACTGAATATTCAAACTTCTTTAGCAATTCAATCATCAACATCACAGAAAATCATAGCAATTCTCTGATCTCATCTTTCTCTGCTTCCCTCCATAAACCAACCCTAAAATCCTCTTCTTGTAACTGAAGCAATACTCGAACGGCCATTTCTTGGTTTAGGCGAGTCTTGTTCGATCTTGACCTCTCGAATTCATTACCATCTTTTATTACATCATCACACTTCATACTTTACCCTCTAAATTCTCTTTATTGTTTTACACCTAAAACATTTGGCGACCACAGTGGGAGGTCATTATCTCGGTTTTAAGAAGATATGGTTGAAACCAGGAGGCAGAGTTCACAGAATACGAATTCTCCAAACAACCCTAGTGTCCCCACGAGTTTGCCTACTTCAAGTGGGGTCACAAACACCCAAGTCAGTGGCGCCATCACTTCTGGCCCCACAACCCCAGCTGTGAGCTCAAACCCTAACCCTAATTTTGCCTCTGCCTCAACTCAGAGGGGGCCAACCTTATCCCCTTCTCCCTTGGGCGTGTCATCTCCTCTGGTGGGATCCACCACGCCTACTTCATCCTCACCTCTCCAAAACGTCCAGCAGGGGTCCACCTTATCCCTATCTTGCTCCAACATGTCCCTATCTGCTACAGGGGCAACCAATCAAGACGCCACTGCTGGCCTCACCACCAAAAACGTGATTACCATCACTCCTAATGGCGTCCCCTCTCTAATGGGACCCAACTTCTCCCCTCCTTTCACTCCTGCCATCACCCAATCTCTCGGTTTGGGCCCTACTTTGCCTTTGCCACTTGCTATCACGCCTCATGTTGTGGGGGCCACTATCAATATCGCTCCCACAAATAATGCTCCCATTCCTAACCAAATTAGTCTTTCAGATCTGGTAAAGACTTATCAGGAAGAAGAGGAGGATCCAGAAGATTTCGTACAAAGATTCAGAGTCAGAGCTTTGGATTATCATAACAGGGAGATAAACGAATCACAATTGGTGGAGATTTGCATAGGAGGGATGGAGCCACGTCATCAAGAATTAATGGGGAGCTTCCAGCCCCGCGCCTTCCAACAACTCTATGCAATAGCCGGGCAATACGCTGAGATGGGAGATAACTCTGTCAACAGGGGACTGGGGACTGAAGGCCCGCACCATAAGGCCACCAACCCACCTCGACGCATCCAGAGTTTCACCACCTACGAAAAACCAGTAAGTCAAGAGGCTAGTTTCTTAATAGAGAATTTATGTGAATTATTACACCTGCCAAAACGTGAACCCTATCACGTCTCAAAACCCTAATTTCATGGTTCCCTCAACTCAAGTGGGGCCAACCTCATCTCCCTCCTTCATGGACGTCCATCCTGGGTCCACTTCATCCTTATCCTATGCTAACACGTTTCCCCTATCCTTTGGTATGGGGACCACCACTCTCCAAGATAGGGACGCCACCAGCTCCTCTGCTGGTCCCACCACCCAAACCGTGAGCCCTATCCAAAACCGAAACCCTAATTTGGTGTCTGCCTCAAACCAAATAGGATCAACCTTATCCAACTTCTCTCTTGGGCGTGTCATCCCCTCTGGTGGGATCCACCACGCCTATCCTATCCAATACCACGTCCCCCCTCTCTCATATGGTGGGGACTACCAATACCACTATCTCTCCTACTCCTTTCACTCCTATCTCAAGCCGCACAGAAGCTTTCCTCTTCGGGCCCGGCACAGGAGAAACAAGGAGTACTGAAGACTCACCTAGCATTGCGGATCTCATGAAGACCCAACAAGATCTAGCTTTAAGTCAGAATAACATGGTGAAAACCCAGATGGAGTTGCTGACTTGCTTGAGGACTCTCTCAGAGAAGCTGACGCCCCCAACAAATCCAGGGCTTTCACGTGTGGAACCCCTATCTCATTTCAACAAGGCGGGTCCTTCTCAGATTCATGTTATTCCTGATGATCAGGATACCCATATCCACACCACACGTGGACCAAACACAGGTTTGCAACATAACTTCGTCACTCGTGAAGATTTGCAGAATCTTTTACAGGCTCGGAGCATGGAGAATTCAGATTTGTTTCATCGTCATCAACCTCCATATCCAATTGAAGTTCAACGTGAATCTCTTCCTGAAGGGTATGTCACACCTTCATTCTCGATGTATAATGGTATTGGGAATGCCCGAGAACATATCTCTCGCTTCCTGGAATCATTGGGGATACATGAAAGAAATCAAGTTGTATGTCTCAAGGAATTTTCGAAATCTCTGACGGGAAAGGCATACACTTGGTATAATAATCTAGCTCCTAACAGCATTCTCAGCTGGAGCCAGATGGTTAATGCTTTCCTCAAGAAATACTTCTTCGTGTCTGAGCAACTCACTCTCTCCGATTTGGGAAGACTTTATCAGCGAAACAATGAGCATCCAGATGATTATGTGACGAGGTTCAGAACTCGCTCAGTGGATTGCAATGATCCAAACGTAACAGAGTTGCAGTTAGTGGATCTTTGCATCAATGGAATGATACCAGTATATCGGGCCTTATTGGAGAATCTGGATATTAATAACTTCACCAAGCTCCATAAGTCTGCCAAACGATCTGCCACTACTGCACCTGCATTACTTGAAAGACCCAGGCCTCTAAAAGCTGAAGAAGGTCGTGGTGAGACGCGTGCCAGCAAACGACTCGTCAACAAGCAATATAGTTCTCTTCCCTCAGTTCATGCAGTCACTGAAGGTGTTAAGAGGAAGGCGCCTACTCCTGAGGCCCCACAATTAAAACGTGCAGCCCCAGTCCAACCTTAGGCTCCTACACGGGTCCCAGCTAATGCTCCTGCACCAAGAGCGCCACGACAACCAAGGGAATTTCCTAAAATTCCTGATTTCCCATGTACCATGGATGAAGTAATAGAGCTCCTGGAAGCATGGATACAAGATGGCGCTGTCAAGTTACCTCCTGTACGAAGAGAACCTACGGCGCAAGAAATGACTGATCCCAAGTATTGTCATTTTCATCGATTCGTCAATCATCCCACCAGCGAGTGTCATCGACTCGAGCAAATCTTCAACGAAAAGATCGAGTCAGGAGAGTTGAACTTGGGGACTGAGGGTGTACATAAGAATCCACTCCCTCAGCACCAACCTCAACGTCAACACCAACCTCAACGTCAGCATCAACCCAACATTCGGAATTTCACCATCTCCGGAGAATCCGTCAACCAAACTGCTAATTATTTATTAGAGAATTTATGCGAGCTCTTGCATTTTTCTAGGAGCCAGCAAAGAAACATTTTTGCTGCCCTCAGCTGGATTGCTAGCGGCAAAGAACTACCTATACCTGAAAAGGTTCAGCCAAAGCCTGGCGAAGTTACACCAGAGATGATGACAGGGGAGCGCGTTCCAATACCGATTATCTCTGCTCGTCTCGAAGGTACGAATTTTAAGAAAGTTCAAATTGATGCTGGTGTTATGGTTAATTTAATTCCAATCAAGACACTTCAAGCAATTGGGATTTCTCGACGGGATGTCATCTACTATCCCACGGTGACGAAAGATTCAAAAGGAAATCTCCAAGACATATATGGTTATGTTACCTTGGATCTGAAGGTGGACTCTGCTCGCACCAAAGCCAAGTTTCATGTAATCAAAGAAGATGAGGAACACGACATGATCTTAGGACGTCTCTGGCTCCATGGGAAGAGATTTGTGCCTTCAATCTCACCATCAATCATCAAAGGCCAAGAGTTCATGCTTGACCAAGAAAGCTGCAACGTGGGAAAGCTGGAATACCATGTGGGGTCCGAAACTCTGGTGATATTCAAAGAGGTACGTGAAAGTGATTTGAAATACTTTATTCAGAATTATTTACTTCACAGAAATCCTATCCAACGTGTCCCCACACAAGGATTGGATAATTCTCCGACATGGGGACTTGATTGCATCAAGTCTATCAAACCCTCTGAGACACCTCAGGAGGAAATCAAGGCCACTCCCAATAGGTGGGTTCGGGCAAAGCAACGGTCTTATAGGCAAAAGACACCTGGGATGTCATGGGTTCCTAAGGCTGCTTTTCAAGAAGGAGATAAGGTTATGCGACGCACTAACCGAAGAGTAACTTCTATTTCGGGGTCCACACCAAACTGGGAGGGACCTTATGTTATATCTCGAGTCATGCCTAATACGCGATAAGTGCAATACATCAGCGGCTCTCAAACATGGTGGTCAATGGCAAATGGCTCAAGAAGATATGAAGATTCACTTTCCAATTCCTTCGAAAGAAAAGTGCAAGCAATCTCTTGCCTTTTAACAAATTCATCCAAAAATTCAAATTCAAAACCTATGAGTTCAAAACAATCAATTCCTACAAACCCTTCGTTCATAAAACCAAATAAAAGCAAAATAAAATTCTACTGAGAAAAGGTTTTGCTCCTGAAGCTCTTCAGAAACAACCATCTAATGAAGATCTCGCTCCGTCATCAGTTGCCTTCTTTATTAGAGCAATATGAGCAGTCTTCTTCTTCACTTCTTCAGTTAACTTACGGAGTTCCTCAGTCATGGCAGCATGATTCCTCTCTTCCTGCTTCACCAAATCATGGGTGAATTTGCCAACAGCAGCACGCCTTGTTCGAACGTATTGGATTCTCGCCTGAAGCCAAAGAAAATTGAGTTCGAACGTCTTGAGGGTATCAATCAACTCTCCTACCTCATTCAATGCCTCGTCAGTCGTATCTCTCAGCGGGGTAACCTTTATCTTTGAAATCACACTCATAAGGTCGGTTACAATGCCGATAAGTGTATGAAGGCAGACACTTCTTCCAGCAATGACGAAGTGATCATAACGATTCCATATCTTTTCATACAGTGGGACGTGTCTCTCTGGGACATTAAATCCTCCCACTAGTTTATGACCAGGGAGAGTCGTGTCATGGGGAGGATTATACATCACACCAGCATGAGGAAACTCCCGAAGCATCCACCTAATTGGAGCATTTACGACAGCAACATTGATATTCTCGTGGGCTTGTGTTTCTTTATTGACGAGCTGACAGAAGATTCAAAGCAAGCAGAAGTTTAATAATATGTTTCAAGCTATATATTAAAAGCTTAACATAAAGAGGATAATCAAATTTACCTCGGTATTTGGAGGGTTTTCGTCAGCAACGTTGTCAAAGTCCTTATTCAGGTTGTGACCCGCACTTAATCTTTCACCAGCAAAGTAGCTGTCATTCATTGCTTCTTTATCTCCAGAAGGCTGCAAGAGCAAACGAGATAAGAATGAAGTACTAAATATTTTATATTGGATGGAAGAATTCAACAAGAGGTAACCTGTGTCACATAAGACTTAGGGTCTGTGGAGCCTCCACTTTTATTCTGTTCAGTAATCATATCAGTGGATTTGGGCGGCGTATTCGGAGTCGATTCTTCAAGCACTGGGTTCCGCTCTGAAGGAACAATGAGAACTTCTCGACTCCTGTAGCAGGTCCACCCTACACCAAATAAAGAAGAAAAATCATTAAAAGAAGATATATCGAAGGATTCACGAAGTTATCTTGAAGATATAATTTTCTGACATCTGAATTCTTACGAAGAACGGCGAAAAACTCAAAATCTGTACAAATCAGTAAGAGATATGAAGAAACTTCCTTCACGGGAGTTGTTCGTATGGATGTTTTCTATCACGTGCTAAAAGGGCTTAATTTTTGGAGCAACCTACTGGCCGGAATGATTTTTCCACTAAACAGCGTACAGACTGCGACATTACTGGACGTGGCGTCACTTTGTGACACATAAAATAGCGAGCAAAAATGCGTGAAATTCAGATTTTCTTTTTCGAGGTGAAAGCTACTGAAGTCCTTTTTCTAAATTGGGGTCAACCATCGAAATCCGACATCGGATGAAGATTTTATGGCCATTCTCGTGACGCGACTCGAAACAGGAAAATCTGACGGGATTTTTTTACTTTTCTACTAAAAGTGAAAATATAGCAAAGAGAATGAAGTATTATCGTTACCCAATCCTTTGCCAACGGATTGGGGACTTGATTAGCACTTAAAGGAGTCACCATGGAGCTGCTACTAGCTGGGGAAATGATACTCCACCCGGAAGAATGGGTTTTAGGGCTGCGATGGTGGTGGCGGAGCTATTATCAGGGGTGGTGGCGGGGTGGTGGTGGCGTTGGTAGTGAAGGAGGAGCTATTTTTTTGTTTTTTGTTATAAGGGTAAAACTGTCCATTTTTATAATGGGTTTTTGGTTTTGATTCCCGATGACCCTATTTTGTCACCCTTTTGTTGATGGTGGTTTTTGGCGAGGAGGTCACATGAGTAATTTCGCATCAATCTCTGGCATCCTGGAATAGCTCAAGAAAAAGGTATGAATTTATTCTATAGTAGGGATAAGATATTTAAATTACCATTAGCTGTATTTTGATGTCTCACGACCCTAGCCTAGTAGCATGGTCCATATCCCTAGCCTATACAATAAAATACCTACGCATACGCGTTAGCCCAGCTCATGCTCGAGCCAAAACCTTAGGCCATTCACGCCACTTAGCAAAGGAGGAGTATACACGGTCATTCCTTGGCCTATGGCCTAAGCCTAACCCCGCCAAGCTATCACGCCATCTACCTCTTGGCTGGCCTAGCCTAACCCGCCAATACCTTGGCTTTTATCCTTGTGGCCTAGCTTAGCTCCCGCCTAGCCTAGCCCGTCACTAGCTTTGGTCTTCTTCCTTGCGGCCTAGCTTAGCTCTCGCCTAGCTTAGCCCGCCATTAACGTTGGCCACTACCTTCTTGGCCTAAGCCTAGTCCCACCTAGCTTAGCTCGCCACTGGCCTACAGCCTATGGCCTATGGCCTATCTATAGTCCCGCTAACACCTTGGCATTTACTTGTGTGGCCTAAGCTTCACCCGCCAGGTCCTTGGCCTAGCTTAGTCCCCGCCAATGCCTCACGCCATTAGCTTTGTCCAT
>JAJJMA010335081.1:0-11188 GCA_023529015.1 Papaver nudicaule
ATTGATCCGATGATATTTTTCGAACTCTGTTCTAAGACTACAACTCCCTCCAATATATTCCACCAATTGATCCCTCATGCTTGCAGTAGCATTATGTTTCCATATGAAAGGTTCGTTGTTAATTATAATCAAATACGTAGTCATATAACAGACGTCGTGGTTTCTCCGGGTAACTTATGAAGAGGTAGTGATGTTTAGCTTATTAAATTACCGATCTAATACGTAGTCTAGAGTTTGTTTACTATTTTGTTTACATTTTTTTTCTGTCTTTACTTTGTTCTTTCTTCGGTCGGGCGGCCCACTTCCACCGTGGTAGCGGTCATCTAGTAATTATTTTTATTCATAAAATGAAAACGGAAAATCATTAAACATGGGATTTTATATATGGAATTTATACAAGCCATATTTCTTATTGAGTTGTCAAACACTCCACGGATTTACTTGATTCCTTAGATTTGAAATCCGGCGAAATTGTAAATTCCTTGGAATCATAATTTCCACATCCAAACGGATCAATAGTGAAAAGTGTCACTATAAAAATGACATTCGGAGATGGCAAAATAAATTAGGCGTTTATTTCTCATATTTTTCCTAGCAATTTTTAGAGCCTATGTGTTTTTTTTTTTTTTGAGGCCCGTGGATTTTATACCCAGTCAATAGTGTCAGTTATGGGATAACTACAGTGCGTTAAAAATACTCCATAGTAACTTACGAAATGCGATGAAAATATCCATCGATAATCTAATTTCATTTTTTGACATCATCAACTGATTATTCTGCTTCTTCTTCCTTTTTCATTTTCGTTTTCAAAACAATTTCAGCGAAATCATCGAAACCTGGTCGATTGATCGACAATTATAAAAAAAAATCTCACGATTTATTTTATATAACGACGATGTCTAAAAACTTAAATGAAGGACCATATCCTAGAACTTTGATTGAGGAATTAAAACATGAATTGATATAGAAAAGGTATATCAAGATACGTCGGCTTTACCGCTAAAATCAAAGAAAGTGCGACAAATCAAAGTTGTAGATCTTAAAGATTAAATCAAAGAAGACCATATGATGAAAATCATGTATTTAAACTAACCCATTAGATTTTTTGTTGATTTTGGACTCCAGATCGAAGATTTAGAACCCAACCGAGTTCGTGAATTTACCTAGAATCGCTACAAGTTAATAACATTGTTGACAGTTTATTTGTCGTCTTCATCTTCTTCAAAATAATAATCACCAGAATCGTTACATGTATATTAGTTCACGAACTGACTAAACTTAATCATTCCTTTTCGAATTATTTAAGCAACGATTATTCTTTCCTCGAATTTTTGATATTTGTCTGTCCGAATTCTAGGGCTAAATCGTTTCATGATGAGTTAATCAATCAATGATTAAAATCCTTTGTTTGAAAATTGAAGTTATCAATTCTTCGTTAGATACACTTGTGTGAGCCTATTTTTGAGTTGTCTTTACCAATTCATATAAATCGTTTTAAACGGTTGATAATTTGTGTTGAGTAAGCCGGTTAGCACCAGTTGATTCCCAATTCTGAAGAGTTTAATCGGTTCATTTTTGGGTTTGTGTAACCGATTGGCATCAATGAGTTCCCCAGTTTTTATTGTAGTTAATCGGTTTTTAAATGTGTTATGTATAACCGATTAAGTCAGGTGAAAATTCTGAATGTTTCTATAAAATTTTTTTCACTATAATCGTTGGCTGTAAGCATGAAATGGCGTTATTCAACCGGAATATTAACATGTTTTCGTTGACAACCATGTCCACCGTTTGCTTTTTTTTGTCCATTTACACTAGTACAAAAATAGTCTTAGGTGACAGTTTAAAACTGTCACCAAAATAATTATATGACAGTTTTTAAAAAACTTATGGCCTGTCATATAAGCCCCTGTCACCAAAGATCTTATAAAAACTGTCACCGAATCATGCCTATAAGGTAACAGTTTTTTCATAAACATGTCATTGTTAAAAACTTACGATGACATTTTTTAAACGAAACAGTCATCAGGAATTAAATGGGTGACAGTTTTCTTCACAAAACTGCCACTGTTACCAAATTACACAACATTTTTTATGTAAAACTGTCATCATAAACCTTACCATGTGACAAATTTTTTGTTAAAACTGTCATCTAACACCCCTTAAAGTGACGTTTTCGATGCCTTATGGAGTTGAACTATATCAAAGTAACAATAAACGAACTTTCAATTGACATCAACCTCAATTTTATTTATTTAATATGTAAAGTTATACAAAGCTAGAAATTCTAAACAAAATGTATGAAATAACTAAATAGATCTTCACATACAAGTATTAGTATTGAGGCTACTGACTTAAAAAATTTAAACATATATCGTAAACCATGTCCATTTTCCCGTCCAGTTGATCAAGCTGACCCCCTCCTTGTTCTATGTTGATCCTTTACTGAGTCTCCCAAGCTCCTTTCTCTTCAGAAGATTGAACAGACTTTAGCTCATCTAATCTATCTAGCTCTTCATGTTCCGACTGTGACGCAGCCTTTAATGAATCAAGTTGTTTTTCTATATATACATGTAGTTCATTAACCTCAGCTCCCCTGTTCAAAACAGACACTAGTTACTACACTAAACCCAATAAAAGTGTGGACATCAAGACAGTGTAAACAAATTATTAAATATCATAACCCATCATTGTTGTTTGAAGCGAATTATCCATCGTTATCGTTCATAGCAATACAAACTCACCTCCACAAAAATTTATATACTTCATGAAGAGCCCATCAATGGTTGTCTGAAGAAGCACATCTGAACTCCGATCAAGTCCATGAGAAGCCACCTACCATGCAAAAGAAATGTTGTAATACTTGACATAAACAAGAAAATTCAATGCAAAACAGATACACTAAGTGTATTCTGTTATCTGCCAATACATGAAACTGAAACTTTAACATATTGGTCAAAGTGGCAAAACGTTCCTCATTCAGATACAATGGTTTCCCCCGAAGCATTTATATATCTTGTAATACATAGCCATTCATATTGCATGACCATGACAACGAACATAAAAACCATTAGCCAAGAATAGCAGCAAAAGCTTAAAACAATAGATGGTGCTATTTATAAAGACCGAACGTCTTTCTTAGAAGTACAATCCACATAACAAAGTGGAGTACACCTCTAATGGCACATAGACTTGAATAGATAGGAATTACACCACAAGTGTTATTCTTTTGAAAGGATTTTATCCTAAATGGGATTTATTTATTTCACTAATATATTGAAATATGATAAATAGCAAGTGATTCCACGAAACTAGCTTGACAATCATGCTTTTTCATCACAAACAAAATTATTGTACCTCTTCACCAAATTGGGCAGCAATTACCAGTATAATGAAAGTTGCAGTACCAACATTCATATTCTTCAGTAGTTCAATACATGCTTCTGCTGTTTCATATGTTTCCACCACACTACAGTCGAGCCAGGCACAAACTGTTCACATAGTGCATCATTTCAAGATCATTCGACGTTTAAGAGTTCTCATTATTTTCTCCCTATAAAGTGAAATCAAGAAAATGACTATACTTAAAGATAGCGGATCACATTACTTTGACCATATTATCCAACAATACCTTTTCTCCTCGATATTTTCTTCCCATCCAGAAACAATTTATTGCTACTTTTACAGAAAGACAGACCGATAAAAACCCATATCAAGATATATGCCTCCAAGCTATCTCTTTCTTTCTCTGCCAATCAGACCATATGCACCATCCGAGATCTTTTATCATTAAGGAATTCCAACCTATAAAGAAGTGATAAAATACCAATCACAGTTTAGTATCACTTTCAGATATATATAAATTAGAAAATATAGACACGAATATCTCAAAAAACATGATCATAGACGGTTCACCAAATACAATTCACACCAAAACATATAGAGAACCACATTGCAATCAACTTAGACTAAACTTTCAGAAACAACAACAGTTGAAATAATAAATTAAATCATGGAATCAAACTGAAAGTTCAATATAAAACCCTAGAAACCAAATTAAAGTTGAATAAGAGGCTGACAAGCTACAAATAGAAGGTGATATTCCACACACTTTCAACATCTAAGCATATTTATGGAAGTTTGTGCACTTCATATTGAGACTCAAACTAGTTATTAGTTTAGCAGAAAAACGTACAGTGACAACAAGAGAGAAATGCATAGTTAATTCTTACACAGAGGATCTTTATTGAGAAGATTTTTATAGTGAGTTCCAACATCAATCATCACAGGAAGCACCTGTTGTAAGGCATAATCATCGCAACATTGAAACAATTAACACACAACGTCTTTAGCACCAATTGCTTGGAGTACCCAGATCACAAATGAACAAACATATTGTGGAACTAATTCCAGAAACATATAAAAAAATTCCAGTATCATCCAAAGGTACAGTACATATATGAAAAGAAAAAGGGCATGAGGTTTACTCTCAGAGGATTTATTCCAACAGCAACGACATACAAGTCTAACTTCCATTTTGAAATTCCACTGCCCTGAACTTAAAGATCTCCAATAGTCTGCTTCCATTGGCCACCACGATCATATCAACCTACCGGAATCACGGATAGAGTAAATTTGTCAATAGAATATTAATGAATGGTACTAGAAAACTGTTAATAACAAACAAATTAAGAAACTTCCAGCGACAAGAATTGTTTATTTGAAAAAGCAATTATAAATAATGAAATAACTCTGTCTCTAGAGCCTAACTTGTTTGAACAGTGGAAGACATGAAAAAGCATATCCGAAATTGACATGGTTGCCAAGCAACAGTAGCAGCAGTCTCTAATTTGGGCATCGAAACAAAGATCTAACAAGAAAAACATGTATTTGAACATGTATTTGGGTGCAAGAAATACTAAACTGTTCAGCAGGGCAAACTAAAATACATTCCTCTCGGCCTTCTAAGCAAATCACTATAATTCTGGCAAACCATACACTGTAGGTGTGTATTCCGCAATATTGTCAATAAAAAAATGCTAAACCCGAGAAAGCCACTCACATTGAGGTAATCACCCATCGATAACCATTCATCTGCAAGGCCTCTACCAGCAAAATGTACTACAAAGTACAAACCCAATTCCAAATATAGGAGCACATACCCTGTAGTACATTGTCTCACTTCTGTCGTGCAGCCTGTTAAGGATATGCCACTTAGCCAATGCATTTAATCCATCTCTTGCTTGTTCCCTCCTCCAACCTTTTCAAGTCAGCCACTGTCAATCATTCAAATTAATAATTTTCAAATATCTATTCTTGTTCCCGAAGACAGTGACTACATCAGTATCCTAGCATTTTCTTAAATCAACTACCCACATACCCATACAAGTTTACATTGGGAAACCAAATAAGGTGCCACTATTACTGCCATCTACACTATTAGAAGTTTGTAACAGTTGAAAATTACAGGGCCAATGGAGATTTCACCCGCAGACAATCACTTGGCAAGCTCTTGATATAAGTAAAGTCCAACCAGGGTAGAAACAGAACTATTATTAGAACCACAACTACTAGTGACAGAACAAGAATTTAATACACAATTTAGACCCACACCCATTAATCAATCACTCAAATTACTGGAAAATCAAAACATGGGTTTTCACAATTTTCAATCTTTACACAATTTGGGAATTGGGTTTTCAAAATTACAGAATAACGTAGTCGCAATTGAGAACCCAGATTTTACATTTTTGACACAAACAATTGCAGAAGAAAAAGCAACTCATAATCTAAAGAAAAAGAAGAATGAGTTCAATATAAACCCTAGAAACCAAAATAAAGTTGAACTTCATACCTAGGTTTTGAGTATTCTCTTAATTGTGATGATAAAATCGATTAATAACACCAGCAACAAAGTCACCCGCCCAAATAAGTGAAGGAGAAGAATCTTTGCCACCCCCATCGAAACCATTCAAGTAACTTCCGACCATATCTTTTCCTAATGGATACGGAGAGAATGAGAGAAAGCTTTAAAGCTTGATTTCTTATACAAAATAGAAAGATTTCAGAGAAAAAGAGGTTGATAGTTACTGATGATCGAGAGAAGATGGAAGAAATGAAGCAAAAAACGAAACCCTAGATTTCGCTAAGAGAAAACCGTGAGATCTATCTATAGAGGGATGAATTGTAGGGAGGGATTAAGTTTTCCATCTAATGGCAACGTCTGGGTGAAGGTATGGTTTCGATTTCATTCTGAAAGTTGAGGGGGGTGGGGGGAATGAAGTTTCGATAGAACTGATAAGAGAGAGAGAAAAGGGTGAGCGGTGTAGAACTTAGTTTATCGGCGAAGGAAACTAAACGAAGTGGGATAGGCAAGTTGAACGGCAAGTTAAAGTGTTGGCTGGCACCATCTAAATCACGTGACACCTGTACCTCGTACCACTTCCAGATGACATTGGCTCAGATACATGACCTTCGAAGTTTTAACAACAGTAATTATAAGAACTGTCATATATAAATTTCATTTAGATGACAGTTTATATATGAAACTGTTGAATATCTTTACAATAGTAACAGTTTTAAAACTGTCACCATACATCACATGTACGGCAACAATTTTTATCAAAAACAGTTACCATATGTTTGTTCAATGACAGTTTAAGAAACTGTTACAGTTGTTCACCACCAATAGTGAGAGTTTTTTCAATAAACTGTCACCTATATCTCTTTTGTGACAGGTCATTGGTGAACTGTCATGGTTTTGGATTATGAACTGTCACCAAAGCCCATTTTTGTACTAGTGATATACTCTACCTATACAAATCATCACAATGTGACAAATGCAAATGCGAAAATCCTAGAATACCTTCGGATCATATAAACAATATCATAGACTATTGGTATGATAGAAATGGTAAAAACGATACGGAAAGGAAATACCTTTCTAACCTTCAACGAGGACGTTATGATTTATCAAGTAGTAAGTCTTCGTCTTCATCAGTCTTCGTCTCGATTACCTAGAACTATCCTAGTCCGAGTTGTAGGGTAAACTTATCAAGGATTGTGTTTTTGTCTCATAAACTTGACAACTGACTTGAGATAGCAACATCAGTGCGTTCAATCGAGCAATGCTCTAACACATTTGCCCATGGGTTATTTCCTTATCCGGAGATTCGATTACTAAAGAACTTCGAATTTCCACACATGGGCCGATATGATGGAACTGGGTGCCCAAAAATCCAAATTCGCATGTATGTTGGGTATCTGAAACCATTAGGAGTTAATGATGTGTTGCTTGTACAATTATTTCAGAGAAGTCTGACCGGGATAGCACTAAAGTGGCTGATGAAGACAGAACTAAGTCTAGTTTCAACATGGCAAGATTTGGTTAATATGTTTGTACAAAGAATTACCCAGGTTGCTGATATCCAATTTACCCGCAAACATCTTAAGGTAGTTAAACAGGGGCCCAATGAGTCGTTTACAGAATTCTTTCCGCGTTGGAGGACCAAGGCGTTAGAACTCGATGATAAGTTGACAGAAAAAGAGATGGTGGATATTGTATTAGATTGCTTGAACTATGAATACTCTAATCGGTTGATCTCGTCTTACCATGCAACATTGCATTCTTTATGGAAGGCTGGATCACAGATAGAATGTGCATTATCTAGGCAGAATGACGAGGTTGTTTAATCAAGAGAATTCAAGAACGAATGATCAATTGAGTACTGTGACAGTCGCCTCAACATTTACAACACCCGTGGGACAATACCAAGGGTAAGGGCAGAACTGGAATCAAGAAAGATATGAACGTCTAGGGAGAAATGAAACCAACCTAGACGACTCAATCTACAAACATGAATTTGTTCATCGATCTGTCCACACTAGTGAGCTCTTCGAAGATGAGGTACAAACTGTGAATTCATTTAATTCTACTAATCATCCTGTTTTTCTGTTTGAATCAGGGGAAGGTCATTTTGAAGTTGAATATTCAATGAACGTGTCAAATACTGGTTGATTTCCAGCGGAGCCCGTGCATAGCCTTGATGTACTACCGAACCAACGGCAGCAGTAGCCCATTTATATTGATGAACTTTTTGCAGACCAGCGACAACGACAACAACAACCCATTTATATTGATGAACTTTTCGCGGACCAGCGACAACAACGACCCATCTATATTGATGAACTTTTCGCGGGCCAGGGCCAACAACCCACGTCAGGAGGGGTTACAGATCACTCAGAATTGTTTGGCTTAAAATCCGAGATGTTAGAATGGGTGGATCCTTTTAGATCCAAATCTTGTAATGAAGTTCAAATCCTGACAAGAAGCTGGGGATTTATAAGCCACCTCATCTTAGGGATAATAATGTAATCATTCGTCATACACCATCATCAAGGTTGAAATCAACTAGGGAAGAAGGTAGATTAACACGAGAGATAGAGAAAATACCAGAAGCGTATCAAGCGAATATAAAGAGGGGGCTGAAGCGGAGCAAACAACCGACGATAAATGGTCATTTTAAGCAAATAGAAGATCCTCAGCCATATATGGGATTCAAGGAACCGATGATTGTGGCACATGTAAAGCATGTTGATGATGTGGAAGAAAGAATTCATGGTCTAGAAAACCTTCGTGTAGAGAAAGATGGAGAACTGGTAAGCATAATGGAGGCTGACTCAATTAAATCTCTAAATAATTTGGTTGAGTCAATCCGACCAATTAAGGGTCAGAAATCACCTGAATTTGTAAGTAACTCGTCTTTTATCTCAAATTTTCAAGATATTTCAGAAAATCCAAAAAAAATAATAAAAAATAAAAACCCAAAAAGATTTTTCCTTTGTTTGTAGAAACAATGTACTCGACTTGAGAAAGGGGCTTGAGAAAACTGGCAAGCCAAGTGGATTGAGGAACCACCAGGAAGAAAAACTTGAACCTGTTGAAGGAGTAAATTTAGTCAATCAGAACAACCACAATCAACTTTTGAAGGCATCTTGTGAAGAGAAGATAACAATGACCACTGCGTGGAAAAAGTGCAAATCAACATTGAATCAAATTGAAGGGAAGACAACTATGAATCAATCGTGGAATAAGTACAAGTGCCAGCCAAAATTGAATTTAATTAAAGACCTCAGTGGTTATGGAAGGCACATGATAGGAATAAAGAGAAAGTCAAGATGCACCATGATGAGTTTCCATATCGAGATATATGATCGTATGATGAGAATAAAGAGAAAACCAAGATGCACAAGAATAAGTTTCTATTTCAAGATGAGAGATTGTATGATGAGAAGAAAAAGAACAAGAAGAACAATGATAAGTGTACTGAAAAAGGAGGGGTACCGAAATACTACCAACTTTTCGTTTTGGCTCGTGAGTCTTATGGTTTAAGTTTGGACGATCTCAAAAATCAATATCCAAACTCTAATAACTGGAGTTGTGATCTTGGGGATCAACTCGACAAAGTTGGGACTTTGGAGTTAAACTCTATAGTTATTGGATAACGTACTACTTGGTGCTTTAATTACATTATTAGAGATATAATGCGGAAAGTAAAAGCACACAAGACACCAGAGATTTTTTTAACGAGGAAACTGCTTTGAAGAAAAACCTCGGGACCTCGTCCAGATTGGACACCGCCCAGTACAAACTGACTACAAACACTAGCCTACTATAAGACTTCGGTCTGGGATGTAGAAGAGACCAACTCAAGCCCTCCAAGCGAATTGGCTACTGTCGCACTCCTTACGTCTCTAGATCCCCCACAGATCGTCACGCACTTGATTCCCCCAGCTGACGTCCTTTACAGGCCTAGGAGTTGCTTTGTCCGCTGTCAAAGGCTTGTGTCAGCAATACTGGCTTTGCAACCTAATTGTTGACGTATGGTCTAACTGTCCTCTATCAGTTTACCACACACAAGTTGACTTCCTTCGGATTGTTCAATCCAGGTCATACGGAAATCTACTACACAAATCGGGGCTGACAAGCAAACCGAGTAAGCTATGCCCAACTTATCTCTACCTCAGTTATACACGAAGAATCACTTAAGAAACTTGTATAACTGGAGCTAACTAGGTCTTACAACACCGAGTGCAGCCGTGCGTTGCTACCTTTCCAACCTTGTTGGGTAACGTATCAGTTCTTGAGCCGTATAGCAGAAGAGACGGACTATGGAATAGACAAGAACGTGATCAGGTTACCAAGGTTACAGGTTAATCCGATTTCAACCAAAGATGGTCTGAATCTCCTACCCGTGCTTCCCAACTCTCAAGAGAAGTCTTTTATAGTCGTAGGGAGTTCCCAGAGGAGCTACAACCTATAGAGGATGACTATACCACAACAAGCGTTCACCGAAGTGAAAAGAGTTTATGTTACCTTCCCTAAGGACCTTCACGTATGCTTGATGCTTGCGGTATTTGTTCGTAGACACCTCTATTTATAGCATTCAATAAGATAGGTTGCTTTGTAATAAAGTAATCAATTACTTGTCCCACAAGTTAAGGAAACCCTAAACTTGCCAACCAAGTAATAAAGATTAATAATCTCAATTGGAATTCTTTTTATCATTATTTGCCAAGGGTTTTGTTGGCTCAAAAACACTTCAAGATAGAAATCCAACAGACCAGAGATAATCTTATTTTATTGACTCATTGAGGATCGTTAGATGGAACACAAACGATATTATGTGATATATAAGTCCACCTAAGAGATAAAGGAGTTTAGAGTTTGACTCAAGTGAAATTCTTAAAGAATATCCACTAAATCCGACACCAGCAAAGTAACAAACACTGGATTCGCGTACAGGTTCGCGAAATGTTCATCACTTTGGAACTCAGAAGAAATCCGAGTTTCTGGTTTGCGAACCGGTTCGTGAACCGTCCGACTGTCGAATTTCGTCAAATCTGGATTCCGCTGGAAGTACTGGGCTTAGCCAGAACTTAGACGTGTGTACGTCCTCAGCTGTAATCCATGGACTCTTTGCTCAAGAGTACTCCTTTAGATTCATCCATATCCAACTAACGATTTGCAAGCAAACCATTGTAATGGACACATGGCACCGAATCTGTCTCATTCATTCTTGTACTCACAGTATTTGTGGGAGCAAACACTGGTCATGACACAAGGTCACGTTAGACAAGAATACGATCTCAATCGCTATTATCACTACTAAAGTAGTCGACTATATTTCGA
>JAJJMA010335082.1:0-11481 GCA_023529015.1 Papaver nudicaule
AGGAAGTACAACACATATCAAATCGGTAAACTTTTATCTTGAAGATCGGAATAATAACAATGGTGCAATAACTGGTAGAGGGAACAGATCTACCTTCGCAAACTGTGATGACAATGTGAGGGCATTCAAAGATATCCTGAGGAGGCTGACTGGTTATGGAGGTGAGATTGATGGCATCAATGTGAGGTTGACCGGTAATGGAAGCCGGAACCAGATAATAACCATGAACATCTCTCAACCTATATCACTGATGCAGGTATGCATGTGGTGGTTACAAGGAATGTTGGATAAACTGTGAAGTACTCGTTGTTGTTGAAATGCATATTTATTGTGAATAACTGATTGATGGAGATGGTGGAGAAGCAGCTGCAAGTTAATTTATGTTATGATTAACTAGATTATGTAGTAGGGCTTATTATGTTTTTGTTAGAAAGATTTTTAGTATGTTGTGGTAATGTAGTATGTTGTTCACTGATAATTGAGATCTATCCATGGGTTAGATAACTTTATGATTTAAATTTATTTTTTTTTGAAAATTTGACCAGGGCAAGGAATACAAGTTATATGCTCTTGTTGGAAACCGCGGCGGTGAAGCTACACTTAGAAATAAAGGTTAATGACTTTTAGTGTTTGGTGGTGAACATGCGTCAGATTATTACTTATCTGATGTTCATATTCTCGATGCAATGAGTCTTATTTGGAAAGAGTCAAGCAATGCATGATGGGCATGCCATGAACGTCTCGATGCGCTGGTGTTTTAGGTATAAAACAAATAAAGGAATCTGAGGGGTAAAGTGTGAAGTGTGATGATGTAATAAAAGATTGTGATGAATTCGAGAGGTCAAGATCGAACAAGACTCGCCTAAACCAAGAAATGGCCGTTCGAGTATTGCTTCAGTTACAAGAAGAGGATTTTAGGGTTGGTTTAGGGAGGGAAGCAGATAAAGATGAGATCAGAGAATTGCTATGATTTTCTGTGATATTGAGATAAATATTGCTAGATAAGGATGAATATTCAGTTCTCACTAGATAATAAATGCTGAATGAGAAGAGTTAATCAATTATCGATAAGATAGACTTGATTATACTTGCACTGAACTTGTTAAACTTATCTTGGATGAGATTGGGATTAAGATTGATATGATTCCCCAACTGGTCGAGTGACCTATTTATAGCAATATATTCTCAATTGATCTCGTAAGAAGTGGAAGTAGTGGAAGAGTGGGAGTGAGGAAAGAGTGGGGGGAGTCTTGCGCCTAATAATAGGGAAGACTAACAACCCACTATCTTATCCCATCTTCTCAGCAACGTTCGCACGACTTAGTTTCTTTCTCATTAAGTGATTGAGCCGTTGCAATCACTCGTGCCGTAGACCGCCAAACCAAAACCCTAAAAGAATATCCCCCCATGTAACTAAATCTTGATTCTCGTAAGATTTGTTAAGTATTTGTTTATTTGTTAAGTCAAAGCTGACTAAGTGCAAGTCGTATCAATTATTGATAAGCTTAGGACTTTGCGATAAGATAGAGATTTAAGCGATAAGCTTTGAATATCTCTTTAAGATTAGGTTTAAGGATTGAGCCGGGTAATCGCCATTTAAACCTAATGGAATAAATCTAAGGGTTGAGCTAGCAACCGCCGTTAGATAAGATAGAATCTAAGGGTTGAGCTAGCAACCGCCATTAGATAAGATAAGATAAGTCTAAGGATTGAGCTATGCAATCGCCATTTAGACCGAGAGGATTTCAGCAACTCTCTGTGGCAATAGTCAGGTAAATGCGACTTTCGGTTTGCCATAAAATAAGGGAGATTAGTTTGTGGCATGTAATGCACCAATTCCCTGGATAATGAAGACATATGAATGCCCAAAATAATATAAGTCATAGCCATGAGCCACGATTAAGAATTATAGCACTGATTTATGGAAGCAAGTCCATAATCAGGAAAAAACAGACGAATGATGCTATCACGGCGTAGCCATCATCAAGAATGCATAAGCATTGCCAATATAAGACCTAAAGATAGGCCACAATAATTATAATAAGCCATATTGCATGGTATAATAATCTTATTAAGAAGTTAGGCATAGGGCACGAAGGACAAGCCATAACATTTATGTTATTTTCAGATTTCTGTACAGTTTGCATGTTGTCCATTGGTAAAATCGCCCAGGCCAGCCTATATTAGATAAAAATCTGAATTTTTAGTATGTTATAGGAAATTCACAGAGGAAAATATTTCGTGAAGGAAGCGCCTTCCAATTCCTTACGGATTGAGCTCTAAAAATCACGCCATGAAGAAATACGTGAGCTGAACTGCCAGATTTCCGAATTTGATTAGGAAACTAGAGTATTATGGACTTAATAAAATCCATAATCCTCTAGGATTTGGATCAGTGAGGCCCATAAATAAGGGGAGGCTAGGAAGAGGTGAACCCTAGCTCAAAGGAGGCAAGGCTAGCCGTGAGGGGGAAGAGCATAATCATGGGCCTCCATAAGCACAAGCGAGGGAAAACAATAAGACCCCCACGAATTAGGCGAGAGCCAACTATAAGGCCCCCATAAATTAGGCTAAGCATGATTATGGGGCCTCCAAAAGTTAGGCGCGGTCAATACCATGGGCATCCAAAGATGAGGCATGGCCAATGTCGTGGGTACCCAAAGTTTAGGCGTGGCCAAACTTTAGGCTTGGCCAAAGTTTAGGCGTGGCCAAAGTATAGGCGTGGCCAGGTTTAGGGCGTGGCCAAGATATAGGCGTGGCCAGGTTTAGGGCGTGGCCAAGTTCTTGGCGTGGCCAAGTCATAGGCGTGGCCAAATTCTTGGCGTGGCCAAGGTTCTGGTGTGGCCACGGCTTAGGCCTTGCTAGGGTTTGGGTGTGGCCACGGCTTAGGCGTGGCCAAGTTATTGGCAATGGCCAAGGTTTTGGCGCGGTGGAGTTTTAGGCGTGGCCAAGGCCGTGTACTCCTAGGGTTTTGGCTCGAGCATGAGCTAGGCTAATGCGCATGCATAGGTATTTTAATATGTAGCTAGGGATATGGACCATGCTACTAGGCTAGGGTCGCGAGATATTAAAATATGGCTAACGGCAAACCAAATATCTTATCCCTACTGTAAAAATAAATTCATACCTTATTTCGCGCTATTCCAGGATGCCAGAAGTTGATGCGAAATTACTCCTGTGACCTCGTCGCCAAAAACCACCATCAACAGCTGGACAACACGTACCATTTGCATATACATATCGGTGGATGATGTATTAGAAAAATAAGGATTTATTAGCATTAAGATTTATATTTTTTTTTTTTGAAATTAAAAAGGAACCTAAAAGGTATTTTTCATGCTTTACTCAAAGGTCTTATTGCTTTAGTCTTACGATCCAATTTTTGGACAAGGTGTGTTTTTCAAAGGTTCGGGGATGTTGGGATATCAACACCAATTAGAATTCTAGTTGACTTAGGAGTCTTATATATTTATCATTTGCTAGGACTATGTTGCCTTCGAACTTTTATTCTATAAAAAATATTTTATTATAACAATATCTCGACTAATGTTATCCAGGGATTTTGGTGGTTATACCCCCGTTCGCCAATCGAACGATCAATTTAACTCATATTTATCATTTGGATTCTACTTTTTATGTTGGATCCTATCGCACTTTAGGATAGCTATATATTCTGAAACACCTCAAAAACAACATACGCTGGAAAAGAGAAAACTAAGTATCTAAGTGAATGTTATGGATCAAGTGGATGGTGTTCGTCGATTTAGTTAGGTTTTTGAATGAACAAGACACCAAAACTGTATTCAATGGTTTCAAATGATTTTTGCTCTGTCAAACCACCTTATTGACTAAGTTGGTGACCGATTTTGGTCAGTCAATTCCACATAATTACTATAAAAAGAGTAAACGCCAAAACTAATACTTTGAAGGAAAGTTTAGAATTAAATTTTTAAAAATCAACTGCTATAAATATATACTATTAGTTTCCCGTCGCTCAATTGATTTTTGAGTGTCCATCCAACCAAAATTTAACATCTTTTTACAAAAAATCACCAAACAAATGTAGTTTGTTTCACGATTACGATTTTGGTCCGATTTCCTGAGTAAGTTTTGGTTTGATTCCCGGTCCAATTGGCTTGTGAAGCCCTAGGTCTCGGCCCTTTGGCACTACCAATTTTCACGACGGCGTAAAGTACACAAAAATAACCCCGTCCGTCCGTCCACCACAAGTCAAAGTCAAAACTTAAAACTAGTTCTAGTCGTGGAACCCACCACTCCAAACACCCTTCCAAAAGAAGCTTTACTACTCTTCTCTGTATATAAACTTCTTTTTGAAAATTCTTTTCTTTAAACCGAAAAAATTAAGAATCACAATGGAAACCGGAGAATCCTCAAGAACAGCGGATGAATCCCCATGGGCTAGGCTTGGTTCGTTCTCTCCCCCCTTTGATTTTTTCCTTACTGCATTTCATGGTAAACCAATAAATAAGGGATTGTAAAGACATTATTTTTTTGGGGTTTTAATCACTGGGTGTTGTGTATTCTTAACTCTATTGCATTCCTGTGTAATCATATTGATGTGAGACCCTTCATCTAACTGTGGGTGTTCTTTATATGATTGTTTTCTTCTTCTAATTTAAAGATTTTTGTTCTGGGGTTTTCTTGAAAAACCCATTACTCCAATTCTTTGATTTTTAAGTATCTAATTCAAAAGTACCAGAATTGAAGTATCTAAAGTTATATGTCAGGTGTGCAAAGATAGTTTTATTGAAAGGTTGGAACTTGGAAGCATTTGGGAACCTTAATTAAAAGTTTTATGATTTTTTTTGTTTGGTGTAGTACCGTTTGATTCGAGGTACTCGGATGTCGAGATAAGTTCAAAGGAGATGGTGGTATCTTCTGAAAACACACGCTCGTCAAAACTCAAAAACCAATGGTGCAAAATAACAAGGAGTAGTGACCTATGTACAACAAGTGTGCAAAATTTGAGGTTTGCATTGTCTTTAAGATGTTCGACTTTTGATATGTTTGTATGTTCGATGGTGTATTATAAATGCAGTATGTCTTCTGATCACTTTACTTGTATGCTTGTTATGAAGTTCAAATACTATTACTGTTGATGGGAAAGTTCTGGAGAAAAATGGTACTATGGTGATTAAGTGTGGAAGTGAGATTGTTTCAGGCCCGGATGCTGAAGGTGAGCTCTTGTTTATATGCATACATATATACTTGCTTCTGTTAATGTCATATTTAGATTTCTCATACTACGGTTTGTGAAGTAATGCACTAACAAAACAGGTAATTGAACATTTAAATATTAGGCTTTGTATAATCTGCTTTGTGAATGGTATGCTATTGTAAATGGACACTAATGACTTGAGACTAGGTTATCGCTCTGAATAAATATTGTTGCAAGAGGAAACAGATGAAACTTAAAAGATTAATAAATCATTTGTAATTTTCGTGCACTCCCAAATAGGAGTATACTTAGCCCTAATAAGTTGCTTAGCATCTGAAATATAACGTAGAGCACTAACAATTACACTCACAGTCTTTTTCTTACCATGGTTCAAATATTTGGAATTCTGTTATGTTGGACCATTCCCTCTGTTACATACACATTGGTATGAATAATAAGATTTGTTGGATAACTTTCTCGAGGAGGAAAAAATCAATTTAATCATAACTAATGTGGTTGTTACATTTCATCGATACATTAGGGCGATGTAGAGCAACTATGAAACACTCTTTGGTTTGTTTTTTTTTCTTTTTCTTTGTTGAGGTTTGAATAAGGTTCAGTTTAATTATCCAGTTGATCTTATGTTATAGGGTACATCTAATTGATTTTGCAGGGCACTTGACTTACAGATTCAGTTTGATTCCATCTCCAGAAAACTGCGAGAAGTTAAAGGTGACAGCATAATTGCATCCAAGTATTTGAACTATCTTCTGCTTTAATGAAAGAGACTTATCAATTCTGTTTGTTTTATCTTTGCCAGATATCTGTAGATGTTGAGCATGCAAAATGCTGTATTTGCCTAAACATATGGCATGATGTTGTAACTGCTGCCCCTTGTCTTCACAATTTTTGGTACGTGTTGTATCGTAATTGGCATCATTTGCAGTTTGGTTTCTGTAAAATCTTATACAATATGTTCTTGTTTCCTTTGTTTTAGCAATGGGTGTTTTTCCGAGTGGTTAAGAAGGTCTCTTGAGAAACACCCTAGAGTTCTCTGTCCCCAATGTCGTGGAACTGTACAATTTGTTGGGAGAAACCACTTTTTGCATAACATAGAGGAGGTAAGTTTCTATTGGTCTCCTAATTAAAAAACTGGTAACAGCATGTTGGTTTTGTAGACTTGTTACAGATAGATACACTACATATCTATTCATCTTCCCTATATGAGATGGTGATGCCGCTCAGTTGACTTACCAACGCATATCCAAAGTCTCAACTCTCAGTTTTGGTTCGATTGCTTTGTAGGGAATACTACAAACTGACTCTTCACTAAGACGTGGCAGTGACGAAATTGCCCTTTTGGATGGATGTGCAACAATTAAATCAAATCTTGTAAGTACATCGCTCAAAGCCAACACTTCTTAACTATCTTCACCTTCTTATGGAGAACCTGTGGAAATTCAATAATTCTCCTATGACCAGTAGTTCATAACCCACAAATGAAAGTAATATATTGTGTGTGAACAGAGGAAATCAAATATAGAACGTGTTGTCAGATTCTTGCTTTTTTCTAGAAATCCAGTTGAAATTGGATTTAGCTTTTGTGTGTTTACTATCAACTGCTCAAGGAAAGATAACTTGGGTTTAGTTGAATTAGCAGAAGCACATCAACTCTGATTCTTGTTGTAGTACCAAGTCTTGGTTGCTGACAAAAGGCACCTTATTATCTTTGTTTTCCCTTTCAAAAATTCATGTGTCTGTTACTTTTTTTGTATAATTCATTTGTCGGTTACTTGTTTAGGTCATTAGCTCAACTAAAAGGTCTCGGCGGAAAAGACCACATTCACCACCACCAACTGAAGAAAATGAAGCTGAAGATATTTCGTGTCCTCAATGTGGTAACGTGAATTTCATACAAATCGGTTATCTCCTCATCTTGTATATCATTTACTAACATAAGCCAATATTATCTTCTTTCATATGGTAAGCGTCTTTACTAGATATGGTAAACAAACACTGGAAGATAGTAAGAAAAAAGCAATAGGAGAGGTCAAAACTAAAAAGTTAGGCTTGAGGTATAGTCGCCAATGGAATGCAGCAGGTGACTACTTGAAGGGAGCCTATCTGAGTTATAGTTCACTAATGAGCAAAAAAGTTCAAGAGTAAAAGACAAAGCACAAGTGTTGGCATCACTTGGGTTGTCTCTTAGATGCACGTGCTAGTCCTAGGGTCTTTTCTTTATCACGTTGTGTATATGACCTAATTGCTTTGACTTTCTCTAGACATCAGTATTGGTTTTGGTTTGTTTTTTAAATTTAATCAAATTTTTTTTTTTTGTGTGTGTGTGTGTATTGATATTCTAACAATGAACAGGCACTGAGATTGGTGGGTTCCAATGCAACGGGACTACTGCCCATTTGCAATGCCAAATATGTGCGGGGATGATGCCCTCAAGAACTAACACTGGTGTACCCCAACACTGTAAGTTCTATTAGTCTTCTCGCGTTTTTACTGAAGTGAAGTTCTTATGTTTTGTTGGAAATTCTTTGAATTTTATATTTCTGTGCACTGCCATTTTTAATCTTTTCCTTCATTCCTTGCAGGTCTAGGTTGCGATAGAGCATACTGCGGGGCATATTGGCTGTCTCAAGGGGTGGCTACAAATAATTCTCAGGCTGTGTGCAGCCCAGATACCTTTAAACCAGTATGTAAAAGTTCCTAAATTTTAGCTCGGTTTTATGCTGGGATTATGTCTTTGATCTGATCTTCAACGACAATTTATACAAAGACCAACCATGGGTCTCCAATTTATCCTGGTAGATATAAATGAGACATTGTGAATGTATCGGAAAGGTTATGTTGGGTTTATGTTCTGTAACTAGTGTGTGGTGTCTGAAAACAGTCTTTAATAATGTCATCCTAGTAGAAGAGGCTACACCTAGAGATGCCCAAGTCTGTACATTTTGCAGCAACTACGAATGAAGTTTTTTCTCATGCGAGAGACTCTTAGCTTATACTGTATTAACTAATCCAACTAATCCTTGTTGACATTAATTTTTGGTCGAAATTATTACTGTAATACTGAAAGACGTCTTCACGCAAACAATGTTCCTAAAGTTACTTACACCGTGCCATTATCGTTTTCTGAATTGTTTAAGTTGGTTACTTTTGCAGATATCAGAATATACCATTTCAGAAATGCCAGCCTTGACACATGAATATAATCGATTGGAGAAAGATGTATGAATGTTAATATTTGCATAGGTAGTTATATCTAAATTGGTTCACTTTCTTCCACTTCTTACAAATTTTTTGCAATCTACATGTCTTGTCATTCAGATCACGGGGAGGTGCATTAGACAGTCTGGGAAGACATTGCAAGATGTTATTTCAGAAATGATTGTAAAATTCAATAGCAGAGAAATTGGTAATTTTGATAAACTTAGTGTCTTTCTTTTAAGCATAAGATAATAAGATACCAATGTCTCTATGGAAACAAATGTTAGGGGAAGGCAAGCAATTATATGCACTCCTCTCTCTATGGTATCCAGCCATAGTTCTCTTTTCGTGATTAGAAACATGTACACGGTTTCCTGATCGGTAATACCTCGAGTACAATTACAGTGGATCAGTTTTCTCCAGAATTAAAGTGTTGATATACATTTTTCTCCATTTGCAGGTCGATCAAGATTGACACTGAACCATGCAGAGATGATAACTGCTGGGACACATCTTTGCAAGTAAGTTTGAATGCCACATCTTGTACGTTTTAACTATTTGGATGGTAAAGACATTGCACATCGAGTTAACACATCCCTTAAATTTTGGGCCTTTACAATTGTTATTGTTTGTTGACCCAATTCCCTACTCAGGGTTTTTGGATGCAAACGTTCTTCTTATTGTTATGAATGTTATTCTTATCTGTTTGCAGGACTTGTTATGACAAGTTGGTCGCCTTTCTCTTGTTTTCGTATCGAGTCGCACCAGAAACCGTAAGTATTTTTGAAACTGCAACCTCATTTGTTTTTTCCCCTGATTCTGGTTTTGTAATTGTACTCGAGGTATTAAGATTACACAGTGTAAATGATACTTGTAATGCGGGGGACCAAATTCCTCAGGGGTTACCTGGTTATTTTGATTTTGGGTTTCCCTCACCCCATGATAACTTGACCTCTGTGCTTGCTTTAAGAGGATGAGAGTATAGATTTCTTCTGAGCGTTTTTTTGTTTTGTTTTGTGAAACTTGTTTTCAGACCTTGCCACCCGATGCATCTACAAGGGGGGAGTGCTGGTACGGATATACATGCCGGACACAACATCACAGTGAAAGTCATGCTCGTAAATTAAATCACGTCTGTCATCCAGATCCGGCTAAGGTAGGAAGTCCAACTGGGGGAAGAAGTCAAACTAGGGGAAGTCAAACTGGGGGGACCTCAAGTGCAATTTCTAGAGATTAGAAACGGAACGAGCTACTCCAGAGGATCAAGTCCTTAAAGTGTATTTTCTGATGATCCTTTCTTGTTCATGATGTGAAAAAACCAAGTTTGCAAACCTTGCAAATGAATAGCAATGTAGCATACTTTTTTAACTGGAAAGGTTACTTGTTCATAATTTTTTAGTATATCAGATGGCACGTAAAGCATATTTTACAGTAGAAATTAGTTGGTCTAGGTTGAAGTATTCACCCAGGGTTCCGAAACATTTCTGTGGAATCCAAAGGCAAAGACAGAGCTCAGAGTAACCATGGGCTTTTGAAAATTTGACACAGCAGCTTGTTTTTATCTGGCAGAATATCTGGCCTTCGACCTTTTTGATGATTATAAGATAAACAACTTCAAACTCTTCTTTTACTTCCCATGATACGTTTGGGTTCAGGCCTTTTATCCTCATGGTCTTTTGTATTTTACCTAGCCAAGACTACTCAAGGGAAAAAAAATATTTAAAAAAAACCAGTATGGAATCGGAAATTAGATTATTTGGTTGATGGATGGACCGTCACAGAAAAACACCACCTTCTTACCATGTCTCCTCCTAGCCCATTTCCTTGCGATTACGAGAGCTAATGCTTCTGCAACATCTGGTCCCAATGTTCCTGAATGAGAGAAAAAAATCATCAATTCTGCCAATTATGAAGTGTACAGCACCAACACCAAAACCATCACCCGTCTTAGGATTATATAATAGAAATCCGAAAGAGGCTCCATGTTGTTTGTGTCTACAGGATTATGTCTACTATTAATCCTCTGCTGCTGTGTCACATTGATAGGGTACCTAATGTCAAAATCTTTTATGAATTGAACCATAAGTTCAACGGGGTTGGGTTTTTATCCTATCAAAAGCCACCTGTTCCTGTATTTCCATACGGACTACATGGGAGCTAGTTACATAAAACAGAAGACATACGGAAGCTGCTTTAGAAAATCTATCAATTTTAGCATTATAAGCATACTAGGGTACGACCCGTGCCGTGGGCACGGGCTTTCGAATGTTTATACTTTGACAAAATTATTTTTGAAATTTTCTTTTTGAACGTATTAGATGAGTGTATTATTTTTGTTCACAGCACCACTATGCATCTGATGATCTAATCGTATCATCTAGATTGTTCCATCCGAACGACTAAATATTTACTTATAAATAGATTAAAGATTGAGATCATGATGAAAAAACTTCAAAGAATGCTTGTATTCAGCAACTCACATACTCTTTGCGAATCATCCTCTTTTCATTAGATGGTAATCCAAACGACTACTTGTAATAACCACACTCCGATAATACAATTCACTTAACAACAAACTAACAATTATCTGAAAATACCCGCAATTAGTTTTTCTCTCCTAAACAATAAAGAGTTAAATCATTTTCTTCGGAGCAAGAAATCACCAATTTCATATGTGTATCCCCACCGATTAATTCACTAATTAATTTTCCAACATTTTAAATTTAAGTGATGGGAGTATAACATTGAATTATTGCTCGCATCTTTAATGACAGTATCAAATTAATAGATACATATAAAATTCAGCTAAGAACCAAATGTACTCAAATCAAGATCTTTTGCATTAAATCAATGGTTGATTATAACAAAAGGCAAACAACCAAGAGAGGCCACCATATAACGAAACTGCCCATATAAATTGGGCTATAAACGAAAATCTAAAACTGAAAGCCTTTTAGAATACATAATAACCTCATCCCTATCAAGACTACCATCTACAACTCTTCTTTGCTAGCTTGTTAATCTCTATAATTGTGCAGCAAACCAATCTCAATTAGATTCGACTTAATCTTACACCATCTATA
>JAJJMA010335130.1:0-13751 GCA_023529015.1 Papaver nudicaule
GGGTTCGACCCTTGGCATCTGTTTTTGCGTGATATAGGTTTCAGATCCGTGTGAGTCCGAGATTTGGATGAAATCGCGCGAGTCAGCCAGGAGACCTAGTCCAGAGTCAGCATGTGAACTTGGTCATGTATCGTAGACCAGCGTTGACTCATCCGATTCATAGTCAAAATGGTTCAGTTACACGAGTTGACTCGATTTAGTTATTTGTTGTATCGAATCCTACGATTCGACTCGTGAATCGTACTATTCTAAGCACCATGTTCTTCACCGTGGAGAGTCTGGACTATGGATTGGAGACCCTGGCTGGAATAGTATGTAGGACCCAACTCTAATCTTTCTCTCCATACGCGCCCAAAAGTGTTCAGTCTTTAACTTTTCCTGGTCACTCTTTTCCCTAAAATTTTTCATTTCACCTTTTCTCGACATTTTCTTTTTTTTTGTTGTAGGGTTTCATTTTCCCTCTCTCTAGAGTAGACGACGACGACGACGACGACGAAAACGAAGAGTTACAGTGTGTAAATAGTAGAGCAGTGGTAGTAGTGAGTGAAACTGAGTGAGAATGGCACCCACTTCTGGCACCAAAGAAACTGACGAACCTTCTTCTTCGTCTCTCTGTTACTCACTAAATCATCTTATAACTTTCAAGTTCACTGAAATTTGCCCTAGATTTTTTTATTTCTAGTCTTGAATTTCTTGAGTAGTTCACATAGAAGAAGTGGATTATGTTTGATTTAGGCTTAAGTAGAACATTCTAGCCCCAATTTTAGTGCAGGGTTCACATGCAGTGCAGGATAAGCTGGTGATAGTGGTTGTAGGTTAAGAAATGCAAAACTATGATTATGTTCCAAAGATGCTATGTATGTTCTACGGTTGGGCCTATGTGGACCACCACCATGGTGGTGCTGATGCTTGGCAGTGTTGGTGGTCTACACAGGCTTATGGAAGTTTTATAGTAGGAACTCTAAACCTTGGTAGCAATTATATGAATCTGCAAGTAAGAAAGTAGGCTTAATTATAACATTTTACCCCCAATTTGGTAATCATTGTGGCTATTTTCCAGAGATATTACAGTTGGGCCTGCATAAACTACCGGCATGGTGGCAGTGGTGGTATCTGCAGGTCCAAATGTTATGGAAGTTTTACAATATGAATTATAAACCTTAGCTGTAATTATTTGGTATCTGCATGGGACTAAGTAATTGCGAGCATCGCAAAGATATGCGGCCGTCGATAAATCAGCAAGCCATTAAAGTTGATTGAATTCTCATTTCTTTTACTTGAACTGATTAGGTTGGTCCACTTTTTGGCAGTTTTGTGGTATGTCTTTTATTTAAGTCTTTTAATATTTGGTGAATTCATTTGCAACTTCTTTTGTTTTCGACACTTAAAAGGTTAATTTGTAATTCTCATTATTCTGTTTAGCTAAGGTGTGGTGTTCATACGTGCATTTTATATTATGATTAGTTGAATTTTGTATGTCATGTTTAAACTTGGATATTGTGTATGTTTCTATTAGGTGGAAACGATACCAAGGCGTTTTGAATCCGTACAACATTATCTTAGCTCTTATACAATGCCGTTGCTGGAAGAAACTCGCATGGAGATTTGTGAGCAAATGGAGTATATGTCAGGTGTACCTCATGCTGAAGTAGTGTCAGTAGAGGAGTCTAAGCTGCATGAGGGGTCATTCTTGTATTGCGTCAAGGTCGACTCCTGGAGAAACCGCTATGGTGTGTATGGCAAAGAACCATACAGTCCTAAACATATGGATCTGTTCATTTTGGGTGATACTGTACCTGAAGTTGCTTCAGACTTGCAGCGGTTTGGAAGCAGTTGGTCTTTGGCTTCAGTTGTAGAAGTTGTTAAAGAGTCTGATTCTGTAGGGGACGAAGACAGACTTATACACTTTCAGGTTAAGACCTCAAAGCCCATAAAGATAGAGATGAAAGAGGGCATGAGGAAATCACTTTTTGTAGTGTTTCTAGTAAACTTGGCAACCAACACTAGAACATGGAAGGCGTTACATATGTTTCGAAACTTGAATATCATCAAGGAAGTTTTGTGTGCCAACTCCATGGTAAGATGTATTCACTACTTATTCAGTATAAAAGTTTATATGACTAGGTCTACATTCTCAAGCTTTTAACGACCTTTTTGTAATGTGAAAAATAAATGATGCAATTGAGCGATTTGTTGGCTTCACTTTTTAACCTCAGGCATTTCTTCTCCAATTTGGAATTGGTTTTTGTGTTAATTTTGGTTTCTCTTTCATTTATAGTACATAGATCATATGGTAAAAAAGATAATAAAATATTTTTTTTTTCTTTTTGATATAACACGTTAGTATTACATTTTATATGAAAGTAGGTTGTATTGGAAGTGATTTTTACATTGGCTTTATGGTAATGCAGGTAAAGGAAAATTGTGGTCTCTGTTCTGCACAAATTGACAGCATTTGGAATGGAATAGCTGATTCACAATCATTACTGTCTCTTGATGAGTCTCAAAGAGCTGCCATATTGGGAACTATATCTGCAGTGCAATGTAACCACAGATCTTCTGTGAAACTTGTCTGGGGACCACCTGGGACAGGAAAAACCAAAACCATCAGTATACTATTGTATAGGTTGTTGAGTATGAATTATAGAACACTTGCTTGTTCCCCAAATGATTTTGCAGTTGCAGAACTTGCGTTACGTATCTTAAACCTTCACAAAGATGCTTGCGAATCACACTTGGGAAAGAACAAGTCAGGCTGTTCATTAGGGGACTTTCTCTTGTTCGGGAATATGAATAGATTTGAATTATGTGATGATCTTGGAAAGATTTATGTGGATTATCGTGTGGACAGTCTTGTAGAGTGTTTTGGTCCATTAACTGGTTGGAAGAAACATTTTGATTGCATGCTGGATTTTCTTCAAGATTGTGTATCTCAGTATCGTTTGCTTTTGGAGAATAAAATAATTACAGAGGTTCACATAACGGAGGAAATTGGAACTAATTCTGAAGTCCACATGTCACTTCTCAAGTTTGCAAAAGACCGATTCAGAGCTTTAGCGGTACCACTCAAAAGAAGCATCAGAATAATATGCACCCATCTCCCAAAGAGACTTATGTTGCCTGAAAATTTCGAAAAGATGGTTACTCTTTGTGGTTTGCTTGAATCTTTTGAAATTTTGCTCTCTCAAGGTCAGATGGCCGACGAGGAATTAGAAGAAATCTTTGCACGACAAGAAAATTATTTCGAGGAGGCACAAGGAAGTAGAGCACTTAATAATATTTCAGTCACATTACACAAGATGAGAATTGAAAGTGTACAGGTTCTAAGATCTGTTGGTCATTCTCTTGGTGGTCGCCTTCCTAGTTCCACAAACAGAAGTTTCTTAACAGAGTTTTGTTTGAAAAATTCATCCCTCATCTTTTCCACAGTGTCAAGCTCATATAATCTGCATGAGGTAGACTTGGAACCACTGGATTTGTTGGTAATTGATGAAGCTGCTCAGTTGAAAGAGTGTGAATCAGTGATTCCCTTGCAGCTTGAAGCTATACGACATGCTGTCCTAATTGGCGATGAGTGCCATCCACGAGCTAGTGTCAAAAGCAGGGTAAGTATAACATCAGTTTCTTCGCTTTAATATGATGTTTTTGTTCTTAAATATTTTCAATGCATTGTAATCTTAGGTGTCTGATGAAGCTGACTTTGGAAGAAGTCTATTTGAAAGATTGGGTTTGTTTGGGCATTCGGAGGACCTTCTTAACATGCAGTACAGGATGCATCCTGAAATAAGCTCTTTTCCAAATCGCAAATTTTATAAAGACCAAATTATTGATGCTCCAAGTGTTCTTTGTGAAAATCATCAAAAAAATTATCTACCAGGACCTATGTTTGGTCCCTACTCATTCATAAATATTTCTAATGGAAGGGAGGAGCCAGATGAAACTGGGCATAGTATAAAAAATATGGTTGAAGTGGCAGTTGTAATGGCAATAGTGCGAAACCTTTATAAAGGTATGATTAATGTTAGTAAATTCACTAAGTTGTCTTCCTTGTTATGCTATATTTATAAGTAGAAGACTCAATGTAGTTTACATGTTTATTGATGTTCCATTCTCATGCCTCAGTAGTATTTTAAGTAATAGCGAGGATACCATTGTTGTCAATAAAATCTTAAATGTAATTATTTCACATTATTCTCAATTGCATTGTTAAATCATGATTAGTCTATTTATTCTACTAATAAAGGATGTTTTTAACCATTCACAGCATGGGAAGGCTCAAAGCATAACCTAACCATTGGTATTATATCTCCGTACGCTGCCCAGATTTCTGCAATAGAGAATAAAGTTGGCAAGAAGTATGAGAAGTTAAAGGACTTTATAGTGAAGGTGATGTCTGTAGATGGATTCCATGGTGGCGAAGAAGATGTCATAATAATATCTACTGTTGGGTCTAACCATAGTGGTGGATCAGATGGGTGCCTTTCTAATCCGCAACGTGCTAATGTTGCTCTGACACGGGCTAGGTACAACTAGTGTGGTTTGTGTAAAAAATATATTGTGGGATATTTCTATACATGCTAATTTTGTTCACACATAGTTTAGTCTTCACTATCTCGTTGCGTGTTAAATTTTCAGGCACTGCCTTTGGATTTTGGGGAATGACAAAAAGTTGTCTAAAATTGGATCCTTCTGGGAAGATTTGATTCGTGATGCGAAAGACCGGCAATGTTTTTATAATGCTGATGAAGATGAAGAGCTAGTGAAAACAATGATCAAGGCCAACAAAGAGCTTGATCAGTTAGATAATTTACTTAATGAAAATAGCATGCTTTTCAAAAGTGCATTGTGGAAGGTAAATTATTACAAGATTAAATCCCATATCCACCGTTTTGTTTGTTTCTAGACTAGTTACTCATTATTCATTGTCTCTTACCTCAAACTTACAGGTCCTATTCAGCAATAACTTTAGGAAGTCTTTTAGGAAGTTGAAGTCATCACAAATGCAAAAGTCTGTGATTAATCTACTGGTTAAACTCTCCAATGGTTGGCGTCCTAAGAAGTTTAAGGTTGAAACTTTATGTGGTAACTCTGTCCAGTTTGTAAAACAGTATAAGGTTGGAAGAATTTATATTATTTCTACCGTTGATGTGGCAAAATATTCATGCTACACCCAAGTTTTAAAGATATGGGATATTTTACCTCTTGAGGAAATACCTAAACTAGTGAAGAGTCTGGACAGCATATTCTCCTTATACACTGACGATTACCTCAACCGCTGTAAGCTGGAACATATTAAGGGGTATGTATGCTATCTTCACCAGTTTTTTTGTTGTAACGTCTTTTGAATTCTGCATTCCTCTTTAGATGGTGAATATTATAATCTCAATGTTGCTTTACCATGCAAATTTTAACAACATTTTACTATGGATTTTAGTAATATATGAACATACTTTTCAATTTTTTTTTTTTGCAGGGATTTGGTAGTGCCAATTACCTGGAGAATAGAAGATGAGACAGTTAGATATAAGAATACTAATAATGTTGAGCTAGTAGATAGTTCAAGTGATGCGGTATCAGATGGGAGATGTTACATTGAAAACTCAAAAGTGAGGGATAGTCTTTTGCTCATGAAGTTCTACTCCTTATCAGCTGGTTTAGTGAACCATTTGCTCTCGGGAAGTGATGGAAAAGAGCTTGATCTTCCTTTTGAAGTAACAGATCAAGAATTAGATATCATTCGTTTCCCCAGAAGTGCTTTCATTCTTGGCAGGTCTGGAACAGGTAAAACCACTGTTTTGACAATGAAGTTGTTTCAAAAGGAGCAGCAACACTACTTTTCTTCTACAGGATTTGTGGAAGCCATGGGAGATATTTCTTTGAGTGCTCCATCTGGGAGTGTGTGCAGAGTAGTTGGGAATGAAACAAAAAGTACTGTCTTACGGCAATTGTTCGTAACCGTAAGCCCAAAACTATGCTCTGCTGTTAAAAACCAATTATCTAACTTGAAAAGGTATCGGATTACTTTTGTAGTGTCAATTCTATAATTTCTTCACATTTTTTTTAATGTATGTGTTGTGAATTGTAGTGCCTTTGTGGGTTTTGATGATGTGTTTATGGAAATTAATTATCCTCACTTTATAGTTGAGTACTTTGTGTATTCTAATCAATTTTCTTGTACTTTTAATACAGCTTTATCAGCAGTGGCAGGGCCTCAGCAGAACACAATTCCATAGAGTTTCCCGATGTCGACGATGCAGTTCAATATCGAGATATACCAGATTCTCTTAGAGACATTCCACCTGAAAGTTTTCCACTTGTCATAACATTTCAAAAATTCTTAACCATGCTTGATGGAAGTACGAGAAATTCGTATTTTGATAGATTCAGTGATATAAGGGAACTTTCACAATCTAAATTTGCAACTTCAAGTTCATATGCTTTGCGTGCTCTTAAAAGAATGAAAGAGGTCAATTATGAAAGATTCAACTCATCTTACTGGCCTCATTTTAATTGTCAGATGACCAAGAAGCTTGATTCATCTATGGTTTTTATTGAGATAATTTCACACATAAAAGGTGGGCTATTTGCTGGAAGGCTACCTGATGATAAACTTAGTCGGGAGGATTACATATTACTATCTGAGGGACGGGTGTCATCCATAAGCAGGGAAAGAAGGGAGATGATTTATGATATTTTCCTAGAATACGAGAAGAAGAAAATACTGAATGATGAGTTTGATTTGGCTGATTTTGTCATTGACCTTCATTGTCGATTGAAAACTGGTTGTTACGAGGGTGAGGAAATGGATTTCGTGTATATTGATGAAGTGCAGGATCTCACCATGAGACAGATCGGTCTTTTTAAATATATTTGTAGAAATTTTGTGGAAGGATTTGTTTTTTCTGGTGATACTGCGCAAACTATTGCTGGTGGGGTTGATTTCAGATTTCAAGATGCAAGATCTTTGTTCTACAATGAGTTCATCTTGGATTCAGGAAGTGATATCATGGGAAATGCAAAAAACATGGATCAATCTCGTATGTCAGACATCTATCATTTGAACCAGAACTTCCGTACTCATGCAGGTGTTCTCAACTTGTCACAGAGTGTGATTGAACTTCTGTACATGTTCTTCCCACACCACATTGACGCTTTAAGTCCCGAAACAAGCCTTATTTATGGAGAAGCACCAATTTGGCTTGTATCTGCAAATGATGATAATGCAATTGTAACTATTTTTGGCAAAAGTGGTGAAAATGCTGGTAGGAGTACGAGTGGATTTGGTGCAGAACAAGTTATTTTGGTGCGTGATGATTCTGTTAGGAAGGAAATTGCTGAACATGTTGGAAAACAAGCTCTTGTTCTGACTATAGCAGAATGCAAGGGCTTAGAATTTCAGGTATTTTGATATGGTAGTGGCTTATGGTATTCCTTCTGTATTTTGAGGGCAAGCTGTTGGATTTTATCTTAGTATTATTTATTATGTTTCATGAGTGTACTACAGTGTATGATTCAGCCTGACGTTGCGTTTGCTGTTTATGTAGGATGTTTTGCTTTACAACTTTTTTGGAAAGTCACCTTTAAAGGGTCAATGGAGAGTTGTTTATGGGTATATGAAGGATCGAAATCTTCTCGACTCCAATGATGCGAAATTTCCACAATTTAGCAAAGAAAAACACCAAATTCTGTGCTCTGAACTGAAGAAATTGTATGTTGCTATCACTCGTACTAGGCAGAGACTGTGGATCTGTGAGAACAAAGATGATTTTTCGAAGCCTATGTTTGATTACTGGAAAAAGTTATGTCTTGTTCAAGTGAGAGAACTTGATGAATCACTTGTACAAGCAATGCAGGTTATGAGCAGCAAAGAGGAATGGAGTTCACGCGGTATCAAGGTTGAAGTTTGAACTTGAACTTTAACCCCTTATTCACATTAACGAACACACAATTGCTGTGTAGAAACTTTTTGATTTAGCTAGTTTTTCAAAATTCTTAACATTTTTCCTACACAGAATGTGTTGATCCCAATACATACATGTCTTTGTGTTTTTTATAGTTACATGTGCAACATGGCATGGACTATGCTATCAAATGTGCATCTGTTGGATGGTTGGATAAAAAGTGATTAAATTTAGATTCGTTTAGATGGGAATCACATGAGTATATCTTATTTTTTATATGAATTAGATGCATTGCGAAAGACCCTGCTTTCCATCTTCCTTGCATCCATGCTACTAACACCCTGCTTCCCATCTTCCTTGCATCCATGCTACTAACTTATTACCTATTGTTCTATGAAGATACCATTTTTACGTGCTTAGTTTTCGTGCAGTTACTGGATGAAGGCAATTTTGAGATGGCTACGATGTGCTTTGAAAGAGCTGGTGATTCATTCTTGGAGAAACTCGCTAAAGCTTCTGGTCTTAGAGCTGCTGGTGTTCACATGCTAGGTTCTAATACTGAATTAGCTCGCGTTGCTCTTGTAGAGGCAGCTGAGATTTATGAATCAATTGGCAAGGCTGATTTTGCTGCCAAATGTTTTATGGAGTTGAAGGATTTCAAAAGGGCAGGTATAGACTATTTTCTGTTGGTACCTCAAAAGGACTTCACACTTCAGCTTATTAGTGTTTAGTTGGATAAAAATGGGTTTAGAGTATACCATCTCCTTGTTATGTAATATTTGTAAGACTAAACTGGTACTACAACTGAAAGCTAGTTAAAGCCTGTGTATGGATCTTAGACAGGTTATGTGCAGCTTGCTTATAATTTTAACTTCTTTTTATGTAACAGGTATCATTTATTTGGAAAACTGTGGGGAATCTAGGCTAGAAGATGCTGGTGACTGCTTCAGTCTTGCTGGTAGTTGGTCTACTGCAGCTGATCTGTATTCTAGGTGTAACTGCTTTTCCAAGTGCTTGCTAGTTTGCACAAATGGCAATCTCTTTGAAACCGGTCTTCATTTCATTGAATATTGGAAAGAAAGTGCAAGGCTAAACCCTGATACAGACAAAGGTCAAGATCTGATAGATATGGAACAAAGTTTTCTTGAGAGATGTGCCGTTCACTATCATCAACAGAATGATACTAATAATATGATGAAGTTTATTAAAGCTTTTAACTCGTTGGACACGATAAAAACTTTTCTGAGGTCTCGTGATTATCTTGATGAGCTTGTCCTCTTTGAAGCTGAGTCTGAAAATTTTATGGAAGCTGCCACAGTTGCGAGATTGAAAGGGGATCGTCTTCTCGAGGCAGATATGTTAGAGAAGGCAGGGCAATTAGAAGACGCGGCAGAGGTCATTCTGTTTTATGTTCTTAGCAATTCTCTTTGGGCAAATGGAAACAAAGGTTGGCCCTTGAAAACATTCCCGGACAAAGAAAAACTTTTGGGAAAAGTTAAGTTGATGGCAAGAAGCAAAGATGATATTTTTTACAAATTCGTTAATACAGAGGCAAACACATTATCAGACGTCAATATTAGATTGTCAGAGATGAAAGACTGTTTCGTTGCTTCACAAAGACTCGAAAGTCTGCGTGGTGAAATTATTTCTTTGAGGAAAATCATCGATTACCATCTAGATTTAGCACCTTCGGAATACATCTGGGTAGATAATGTGGTCTTCAATACAGTGGAACATGTAGAGAATTCAATATCCAAGAACAGGGTCTCCGTTGAAACATTGACTTATTTCTGGATTTTATGGAAGGAAAAGATAGTGAACATATTGAATTATCTCAATTCTCTTGAAACTCAAGACAAACAAGACTACAAAAGCTATGAGAATTTCTGTTTGGGTTACTTAGGTGTATATAAGCAGGAACACAACCAAAATTACATATACATTTTGCTGAACAGTGATGCATGTTGGAGAAAGAAAATTGAGGATCGATTTCTTCAAAAGACCAGAGACTTACTTGGCATGAATGATCACCAATTTGCCTCTTCTGCTCGACGCTATTGGGTTTCTACATTACATAGTCTCTGCATGCAAGTATTGAAGAAGTTAGAAAGCCTCAATAAAATTTCTGGCAAGTTCAAAAATGGTAATCATCCTTGCATGCAATATAGTGGTCATTTCCGACGAGCAATAACCGCGCTTAACAGTTATCAAGTTGCAAACTCGGTAATTGAGTGCAAGATGCTGGAGGAAAAGCTTCCCGTGGAACTGCTCAAGTGCTGGAGACATTCCAAGGAGCTCTTTTTGGCGTTGTATTTTATGACGGATCCGGATCATATGATGTGCAAACATATGATGGTTCTGAGACTAACTGAGCTCTCTAAGGATTTAATGGAAGAAGTTAGTATCAACTTCATGAGCGCAGAAGGCAAGTTAGATTGTATGGAAATCTGGAGCGTGGTCTTGCAGATTTTTATGTTTGGTAATCTTAGCGATGAACTTTATCAAGTTATAATACAACGTTCGGATCTGTCTCCAGCCTACAGAGTTTTCATCAAGCAGTTGAAAGAGAGCAAGATATCGGGATTGGTCTCCGTTTCTTTGGTCAGCAATTTTGAAAAATCATTGCAAGAAACATTCAATTATGACTGGGCGAAAGACTTTGATTGCATGGCACCTTCCTGGTTTGTTTATTTTCTTGAGCGTCTTCTTTTCTTGGTTTCATCTTGGCATAATTGTTTTTTCACAGTGAAGTCTTCTCTCTATGAAACAATTCCCTGGGGGAATCTAAGATGCAACTCAAGCTCTCTATCAGTAGCTGACTCAAAAGTTTTCTCGAGGAGGTCTTTCGATTTCATAGCATCCAAGATCAAAGATATTTTTTCAAGTAAGCTAACATGGCTTTGGGAATGTAGGTTTGTCGTTGGGGTTTGCTACCCTTTTGTGGTCTTGAAGCTGGTTCTATGTGTTGCTTTAATTTGTTTGAATTCTGGATGCCACTTTGATTTGCTGTACAGTCTACTTGGTAGATACGATATAATAACTGTACTGCCGCCTGCGTTTGTTAAGATCCTTAAGAAAAGAGGCACAAGGCCTTTTGATAAGTTGCTTGCTGAATCCCTTGAAACCATTGGGGATCCTTTGGTCTGGTTGAGGTCAGGAGATATTCGGAGAGAATATTTGAGCCACGATGTCTTAGAGATAGATGTGGATTTGATTCACTCCAGGGAAGACCTATTGGGAATACTATATCCGGAAAACTCGGAACGTGACAGAAATGATGAAATGGAGAATGTAAGTCCAAGTGATGAAATTTCTTGTTTCTCTAGTGTCGACCATACAAGTTATACCGAATGTCCAATTGAGTCTGATGATGGTTTTCCTGATTACTATATAGAAAGCGCAGAATTGGAGACTGAAACCGAAAATCTTAATGAGAGTTTCTCGCACTTCTTTGAAAATGCAGCCCGCGTGTATCTGTTTTCGAAAAAAATGTTCTCCCTTATGGGCGTCAGCTTTCTTGCTTTCGAACCACAGATGAAGGTTTGTTTCATGCTTGTTTTTCTCTTTATTTTCCTTTTCGACTAACTATACCTCTAACATATTCGTGTGTACGTGTGTTTTTTTCAGTTGGATATTTGTTTATGTTTTTTAGAAAGTATTCCATCTTTTAAAGATGAACAATGGATGAGGGATATGAAGCAGTTCTCTTTACCATTAAGCGCCAGGTTAGTTATTTTAAGTATATCTCGTGGTTAAATTTGTATGGCAATACTGTTCTGCAATTTAGCTTGCATTCTTATGAGCTTATCCAATTCTCTTAGTATCAGTTTGTTGTTTTTGAGCGTAGTTCACTTTATTCACTATGACTAATTTGTTTCAGCGATAATCATTACTCACAAATTCACGACTGCTTTAACAAGTTGGCTGTAAAGACTCCAAGACTGAAAAGATTACTCATCGTTTTGTTTGAGATGATGATTGCTAAAGATATTCCTTACAGCATGAAAATTAAGAGTGGAGAAAGGCAAAAGTCCAAGAAGCAGGATGGAAAGAGCAAAGCCAAGAAGAAGTAGTGGTACTATTTTGTTCGGTGGGAGTTGCAACATTCTCGTGATGCATCCTTTGATTGGGTATATATGTTGATATCAACTTCATCGTTTTTTCTTCGACTCTTTTAGCAGCTTAAAGTAAAGCAATATTGGTGAGGAGTTTTTTTTCTAGTCCAGTTTTTTTGGAAGTGTACTGTAATCCATATAAAACGAAACAGCCCTGAGCATTGGATTAACATGTTCTTTTGTTAAAACACCTGCACTTAATTTTAAAGGCCGATTTAGGGGCCAAAAAAAGTGATAGGGACCGGATAATAAAACAAAATAGAGCTATTTTTAAGCTTTTTTAAAAACCCCTTATCCGACATATTTTCATAAATACCAAAATATCCCTATTTAATTAGAACTAATGAATCAAATTAGTTTAACTAAACTTAGATTAGTTGTTAAACTATTCAAAGTGCCACCACTACCACCGCCACCACCACCATTAAATTTCGTCTGGATTTTTGTCAACAAATCCAGCCGAAACTAAATTAGATTTTGTGATTCCATAGCCTATTTTCGGCTCAATTTTAACCCAGAATCCAGCCGAAAATAGAAGAAGACGATGTACAGTAAATTTTCGGCTAGCTTTTTCAAAATTAAGCCTATTTTCGGCTGGATTGGCTGCGACACATTTGGTAACTTATTTTTCGGCTGGTTTTGTTGCATGAAATACAGACGATAATTGATTTTCGTCTAGATTTTTAGGGTTTCACCCAGCCGAAAATTAGATTTTGTGATTCCATAGCCTATTTTCGGCTCAATTTTAACCCAGAATCCAGCCGAAAATAGAAGAAGACGATGTACAGTAAATTTTCGGCTAGCTTTTTCAAAATTAAGCCTATTTTCGGCTGGATTGGCTGCGACACATTTGGTAACTTATTTTTCGTCTGGTTTTGTTGCATGAAATACAGACGATAATTTATTTTCGTCTAGATTTTTAGGGTTTTACCCAGCCGAAAATTAGATTTTGTGATTCCATAGCCTATTTTCGGCTCAATTTTAACCCAGAATCCAGCCGAAAATAGAAGAAGACGATGAAGAAGACGATGTACAGTAAATTTTCGGCTAGCTTTTTCAAAATTAAGCCTATTTTCGGCTGGATTGGCTGCGACACATTTGGTAACTTATTTTTCGACACAGACGATAATTGATTTTCGTCTAGATTTTTAGGGTTTTACCCAGCCGAAAATCACTCTGAACTATCATTTTTAACCATTCAAAAGAGGAATCAAAGCATAAAAACTTAATCATAGACAAAATTAAACAACGGGCGGAGACGATGAGACAATGAAGAAGAAGATAAAGGTTTTTGTTAATCCTTAATTTAAAAGGGTAACTTAGACTTTTCATATCATTTTGACACCCCTTATAACACACTCTAGGATAGGGATAAAAATCACGGTCCCCCTATCACTTTTTCTGGCCCCTAAATCAGCCTTTTTAATTTTGTCTATTCGCAGCCAAGACAGTGGAACACTTATATCTGATGTCAGGTTGTATAGATTTTGATGACTGTTTTTGTTTCTCCCTTGTAAAACTACAATGAACTATTACTTTGCGTGGAATTAGGCCTAGTGTGTACTATAATAGCTATTGTTTGAGTTGATCCATGGCTGGGGTGAGTATATTATCCCATGTCATGGTCACCGGATAAAGCACAACTGATACAGGAGTATCTAAGGGTGGTGAATCTATTTGATTCACATGATGGTGAGTCTATTTGACTCCCAGGAGTATCATTGTGATACGGCAT
>JAJJMA010335167.1:0-12618 GCA_023529015.1 Papaver nudicaule
TAGCTCAAAAACACTTCAAGATTGATATCCAACAGACCAGAGATAATCTTTATCTTCGACACATTGAGAATCGTTAGATGGACCACAAAGATATTTTTGTGATAACCAAGTCCAACTAAGAGATAAAGGAGTCAAGAGTTTAACCCGTGTGAAATTCCATAAGAATATCCACGTGGACGGTTCGGGAACCGTCCTTCTGAATTATGACCAGATACATTGAATATGTGGTTCACGTACATGTACGTGTACAAATTGATGTTTTGGAACTCTGGAGAAATTTCCGGAGTCACTGTTCACGAACTGGTTCGTGAACCACCGTTACTCAGAATTAGGGTTTAACTGGATCCGCTGGAAGTTCTGGGCTGGGCCAGTACTTAGACGTGTTACACGCCCTCAGCTATAATCCACTGGACTCTTGCTCAAGAGTACTCCTTTAGAGTCACCCATATCCTACAATTGATTTTCAAGCAAACCATTGCTATGGAAAGATGGTATCGAATCAATCTCATGCATTCTTGTAACCTTAGTATTCGTGGGACAATACCAACACAACACATGGATATATAGACAAGAACACGATCTCAATCGCTATTAGTATCTCTACTAAAGTAGCCGACTATTTCGAAAGATAGAATGAGTAGAATAGAAGAATTTCCATAAAAGTCATAACTCCTAATAACCTTTTGTCGATGAAGAATAATTGATGTCTTCTTTGTCTTCACAGTCTTCGTCATCAAGGTCTCTACTACTTTGTCTATATCCCAAATCCGAAATCTAAACTCTAGTAGGCTAAATCAAGATTGTGTTTTGACATACCAACGCTATTGGGTTTGACCGGACAATTCCCTAACAGTTAGATTCAGCCATTGAACATAATAAGCATGTTGTAAATTATGGTTTTGAATCTCCGAAGCAGTATAAAAATCATAGTTGTTTCACATGTGGAGAGAGTGACCACTGGTCTGACAAATGTCCAGTACGAAAGATGAAGAACGAGAATCATGCTTCGCCTTCAACTCCACCACCTGCTAAGACAGAGTCGGATGAGATAATTGTTAAGTTTAAAAAAACATTTTAATTTCACTGGCAAGGCATTGAACAATACTCATTCACAATTTTCAGAATAAGGTTATTACAAAACCACAATATAGTTCAATGAGCTAATGTAATTTATGTTTTTAATTTAAATGAAAACCAAGTACTTTTACGGGTCAGCCAAGTTTACTGTATCCCCCTCATAATATAAAGAACTGGAGGAGTAGTCTGAGGAGTCGTCTGTAGAAGTCTCTGATTCCAAGATATCCCACGAATCCCCTGACTCATCTTCTTCTTCATCTTCTTGTCAGTCTCCTTATTCACCTTCTTCTTCATCTCCTTGTTCTCCTGTTTCTGATTCATCAACCATATATTCAAACCACCCGCTACCCTCAATAGTTTCAGCATTAGCAGGAACAACATCTTGGTAATAATGAAAGTCAGTACCATGGTCAGCTGACCAAGAAACTCGTTCATTATCATCAGAAGTTCCATCTGACAAGGCATCGTCAGATTGTGGGGTATGTCGCTTGGCAAAGGTGGAACATACTCTAAATCTAACCCCTCAATGCTCGACTCTACCAAAATAGCATCTCCCGCTCCAGCTCTACCAGGACGTCGTGCAATGTGTTTGGTAAGATCAGCTCGTAGTCGGTGATACCTTTCAGGATTCTGCAATGCCCTATAATGAACAACATGGCCTTGATACTCTACCACCGGACCTGCTACAACCTCACCCCATGCAGGGTCACGACGAGAATGCTCTACAGCCATGTTATGCAAAATAATACAACATTTCATTATCAAATTCATGTCACCTTCTTTCCAATACTTATATGTGTTTTAGGTGTAAAACAATAAAGAGAATCTGAGGGGTAAAGTGTGAAGTGTAATGATGTAATATGAAGTTATAATGGTATTCGAGAGGTCAAGATCGAACAAGACTCGCCTAAACCAAGAAATGGCCGTTCGAGTATTGCTTCAGTTACAAGAAGAGGAAATATGGTTGGTTTAAGGGAGGGAAGCAGAGAAAGATGAGATCAGAGAATTGCTATGATTTCTGTGATGTTGTGAATAAAGTTGCTAAAAAAATGGATATTCAGTTCTCACTAGATGTTGAATGCTGAATGAGAAGAGTTAACCAATTATCGATGAGATGAATTGATTGCACTACACTGAATTGAACTAGTTGTTCTTGTTGAACTTGAACTTGTGTTTCCAAATTGGTCGAGTGTACTATTTATAGCAATAGAATTCCAACTGATCTCGTAAGAAGTGGAAGAAGTGGAAGAGTGGGAGTGCGGAGTAAGTGGGGCCAGCTGTTAAGAGTCTTGCGCCTAATATTAGGGAAGACTAACAGCCCACTTTCTCATCCCATCTTTCTAGCAACGTTCACACGACTTAGTTTCTTTCTCGTTGAGTGATTGAGCCGTTGCAATCACACGTGTCGTAGACCGCCAAACCAAAACCCTAAAGAATATCCCCCCATGTAACTTACTTGATTCTCGTAAGATTTGTTTAAGTGTTGAATATTTGTTAAGTCAAAGCTGACTAAGTGCAAGTCGTACCATTTACTGGTAAGCTTAGGACTTTGCATAAAAAATAGGGAATTAAGCGATAAGCTTGTGCATTTCTTTTAGGCTTGGTCTAAGGATTGAGCCGGGAAATCGCCATTTAAACCAATGAGAATAGTCTAATGATTGAGCTATGCAATCGCCATTTAAACTGAGGGGATTTCAACAACCCTATGTGGCAATAATCAAGTAAATACGACTTTCTGTATGCCATAAATATGAGAAATTGGCTTATGGCATAGAATGCACCAATTCCCTGAGTAATAGAGACATATGAATGTCTAAAATAATATGTCATAACCATGAGCCATGATTAAGAAATGTAGCACTGATTATAGAAGCAAGTCTATAATCAGGAGAAAAGTCAGGTTATGCTAACACAACGTAGCCACAACCAAAAATGCATGAGCATTGCCAATTCAAGGCCTAAAGATAGGACACATGAATGATAATAAGCTATATTACATTGCATAAAAATCTTATTAGGAGGTTGGCTATAGGATGTATAGGGATGAACCATAACATTACCTCATATTCAGATTTCTAGACAGTTTGCACGTCACTTACTCTAAAAATCTCCCAGGCCATCCAATATTTTCTAAAATTATGAAATTTTAGTATGTCACGGGAAACTCGCTGATGAACAACTTTCATGAAGGAAGTTTCTTCTGAATCCTCACGGATTAGACCGTACGAATCATTCTTTGGGAAATTCGTAATCTGTCAGATTTCCGAATTTGATTAGGAAACTAGAATATCATGGATTCAATAAAGACCATAATCATCTAGGACTTGGATCAGCGGGACCCATAAGTAGAGGTAGCCCAAAGATTAAGAAGTGGGATTCTCAATCTATGGCGTGTGATAAAAGTGGGCCATAGTATTGTTTGATAGCCAACCTATAAAAGTGGGGTCTACAAGAGTTGCGCTAGCAATAAAAGTGGGGTCGTGGCAAGAGCCACGGCCAAGAGATGAAAGTTGGGCCGTGACAAGAGTCACGACCAAGAGGGAAAAGTGGGGTCGTAGCAACAGCCACGGCCAAGCCACAAAAGTGGGCCATAGATATGGCCGAGTAATACAAGTGGGTCATAACATGCGCTATGACCTAGCCACAAAAGTGGGGTCGTGGCATGAGCCACGGCCAGGGTAAGAATGTGGGACATGGTGCTAACTATGACCAAGCTATAAAAGTGGGGCCGCAGCCTAAGCTACGGCCAAGCCAATAATGTGGGACATGATACTAACCATGACCAAGCTATAAAAGTGGGGCCGCAGCCTAAGCTACAGCCAAGCCAATAAAGTGGGACCATGATATCAGGTTATGGCCAACCAAAGAAAGTGGGACCAGACCTAAATCATAGCCAAGCAATAAAAGTGGGGCCGTGGCATGAGCCACGGCCAAGCAACAAGAGTGGGGCCATAGCACAAGTTATGTCCGTGTAATAAATTGGGGTCGTGGCATGAGCCACGACCAAAGTATAAAAGGGAAAGGCCAGGATGGGATGGATGTGTACCCCAAGATGGGATGGCTGTGTATCCTAAGATGGGATGGCCGTGTAGGCCTATACATGTAGGCCTAAGGTGGGACACGCAAGGAGTTGGCCGTGTAGGCTAATGACCGTGTAGGCCAAGGTTAGGCGCATAGGCTAGGGTGGATGCGTGTAGGCTAGGGATGTGGACTAGGGCGCTAAGCTATGGTCGTGAAAGATCAAAATATAGCCATGGTGGCCAATTCTCTTATCCCTACTATAAATAAATTCATACCTTGCCTTGAGCCATTCACCTGACGACGCCAAGATGCCAGAAATTGGTGTAAAATTACTCTTGCGACCTCCTCGCCAAAAACCACCATCAACAACATGGCGACCCAACAACCTTGTAGACTGATTGAAGAACTCCAAAAGCACGTTCGACATCCTTCCTCTTTGCCATTTGATACTTGTTAAACCTAACACGCTCATGAATCTTCAATGTCACCTTATAAGCTTGTACGATTGTTTGCAGCTTTGGATAGATAACATCGGCCAAGTAATAACCCATGTCATAATGGTGCCCATTTATGACATAATTGCAAGGAGGTGCCAACCCTTGAAGAAGCTTGTCAAAGAGTTGTGAGTGACCCAACACATTCAAGTCATTATTTGATCCCGGCATTCCAAAGAATACATACTAAAACCATAAATCATAGGATACCACCGCCTCTAACACCAATGCACTCTCTTTTTCTTTACTACGATATGTTCCTTGCCTAGCCACCGGACAATTTTTCCACGGACATTGCATACAATCCATACTACCAAGCATTCCCGGAAATCCTCTTTCAGTGTTCTCTTCTAGTAGTATCCTCACATCTTCTTCTGTGGGTTCACGCAAGTATCTTTCACCATGCGGCAAATCAATTCACAAAAGTGTTTGATGTACTTGTAAATTGTGGTCGCCCCCATTCATGTATAATCATCTAGACTATCCGCGGCGGTACTTTTGCACAAAGCTTTCATCACGGCAACCATCTTCATAGTGGGTGAATAACCCAACAAGCCCGTTGCATCCAGACGTTGTTGCCATTATTCATCCTCAGCGGTAATTCTATCTAGTATTTTCTTAAACAAAGCTTTAGACAAGCCAAAACGTTGTTTGAATTGTCTTTCTGTATAAGTGCCCCCAACCGTAAAGTAATCCTGCATCATTATTGCATCATGTAAAACTCTATCACGAACAAGTTGTCGACGCCTTTGAACCTCCTTTGGTACCGGTTGACGGATAAATTTATTGTGAACATCATAACACATTTGGTGCCATAGTACAATAGGCTTTTCTATTTCATCTTCCGAAGATGGCAATTGAATTCCATGTTTCATTCTGGCCAATCCACGGAGTATAGAACCTGCACTCATTTTGCACCTAAAAAAAAACCTTCCTAATTTCAATTCGAGATATCCAACATTCAATGTAAATAAAAAACACAACAATTACACCGTCTACACATGTTTGTTCAATTCAACTAATTCTATGTTCAATGCAAGGTTTCATGAGTTTATAATGTAACTAATCATCCTAACATCAACCATATATCAATATTTGCAACCAAAATCAATTTTATGCCCTAAAGTCAAAATTACATACCTTTAGAATGCGTTTGTTGATGGAAATTAAAATTAAAACTTGCAATGGAAACCCCTTCAAGTGTAGAAGAAACCCCTAGAAGCTTTTGGATCGAATCAATTTCAATCACCTTCAAAATCAAATGGGGCAAAAATGAGGTGAGTGTGGGAGTGGAGTGTAGAGAAAAGAGAAGAAGAGAGAATGAGGGTCTGAACCCAAGTTTTCTGTCTAAAAACTTATTTGTCCGGTTTCTTAGTAACCGCGTCTGGTCAAGTCAACCATTGACTGACGCGGCTACTTAGAAACCGCAAGCACCTTTTTGTCGGTTTCTGAGAAACCGCTTATTTATAGACATGCACCATAGCGCTTGCTTTTTTTCCCCTCCATGTCTTGTCTACATTGTGGGGAAATTCCCCACATTTGAGGCACCATAGTGCTTGCTCTTACAATGTATAACATATTTGTTTTTGTCGTAAATTCTGCAAAAATAATTAATTGTACGTGCACTTCGGATGCATTACACCGTGGCAGGCAAGGACCGATCCAAAGCTCTTCTTTAAATAAGGCTGCAAGGCATTGGTTGTCGAAATGGTCGAAGGCCGCAGCAACTTAATCATATAAACGGAAATTACAAGTGTTGGAAATGAAAATACTTCACAGTGTAACAAAATTTAAGTTATAATGGGCTAGAATTCTATGGATTAAAATCCATAAGCTAATTTGAACGATTAGTGTGGGATGCAAATTCTCACAGAATTTTCTTAGCCAAATTTTGACGGGCTAAAAAAAGTACGGGGTATAGCTTGGTTTAGCCTTTTGATAGGTACGTTCTTATCTGTAGGGTTATCTTAGCCTAAGTACCAAAAATTATGTGAGAGGTATATTAAGTAAAGTTTCTAATAAATCTGTGGTTGGAAGGTACTAAATACTACAACTATTAAAATTATAATGTAAGTAAAATAAGTATGGGATCAAATTTTGGTTCTGATGAAACATGTAGCATAAAAGAAGAGGTTTGCGAGCGAAATCCCCACTTGATTTACTTTGCATGTTCCTTATCATCCAAACAAGGTATTCCTATTTGTCTCTTAGTATTAGTGAGTTTTTGTTCTTCTGTTAGATCCTTACTAGTATTTAAAACAGTCTGTTATAGTATCATTAATTCCTGAACTCTAGAGAGTCAGCTCATGTTCAGTGTTATATCTCATCTTTGAGATTGTGCTTAGTACTTCTTGATTATTTTTTTTAAATAATAATAATAAAAAATAATTCTGGTAACTAAAGTGAGCCTAACTGTAAGTTGTAATACCGACACAATTCAAATGCTTGTTGGAATGCACAATAGACAAACTAAAGGCAAAATGGAACTATACCCGATGCACATGACATGTGGCACCTCCTATGATCTAACATATTTGCTTAAAATGAGACGCGTCGTCGTTCCAGTCTTAGGCCTTGGTATGACAGAGATGACTGACCCAATTATGGTTCAAACAAGTTGTACGCTTCACAGTTTACAAGCGGGCGACCATACAATATCACTGCTCCCAGAAGGAACAAGTTCGCGGATGGCAGATGTCAAAAATGATCTAGTTAAAGATACTTGAGTTACAACTACTTAAGGTGGAAACACTTTGTGGGAACATGCGAGAGGATGGTAGAACCCACCTTTCGCGTGAAAACTTACTCATTCAAAAAGGAACTGTCAAAAAGGATACCAGATTTTGGCAGTTCATATATGGCGTCTTAGAGCAACAGCAGTCATGGTGCCATACACCAAAACACCAAGTGCTATATATGGCTATAGAGATGGGATTTGGTGCAAAAATACACAGCCATTGCACTAAACCTATTCGCTATACGCGAATGTAATATGGGTTAAAACTAAGAAGTGATTTTTAATCATGTATGTTAAGTTCAAGTGATTTTAAATCACGTATACCAACTTGAAGTTATTTTTGATCGCGTTTTCAATCTACATACGTCCATTTTGATTACGTTTCTTCTCCAAACGTAAATTTTGATTACGTTTCGTGGTTGCGTGATTTTTGATCACGTTGAGTAACTAACGTGATTTATAATCACGTCCCACCATCTCTACATCAAACCTATCTGTTGCGCCATATTTGATGCGAAAAACTCTTAAATTTGGGTTTGGTGGGATAGTGCGGCCATGACTGCCAATGGGCTATCCCATATTTAGTGTTTTGGCACCATTACTGCGTTTGCTCTTATTACACTCTCTGATGCGCTGGGCATGTCTCGTACTTTTATTAATATGTATTGTGTTAGTACGTTCTTCTCTCGTTTTTGGCAGTAGTTACAACAACACTAAGGTAGTTACTTCAATAACGTGTCATCTTCAACATCTCCAAAGCTTCATCAACGATTAGGCAATCAACACACAAGCACCACCACAACCACCAACCTCTGAATCAAAACACAATTGGACATTTCTTCAGTTGGGCTTTTCATCAACTATGCCTCTCTTGTCAGAGGTCGTAAATGAAGGGTCAAAACCTTCAAAACTCATCCACTTCAGCTCACAGTTCGTTGCCATAATCAGCCACCAAGCACCATTGGGGACAAAAATGAAGAGATGCTGCGATCAGATCTATGCCAGGAATCAAGTTAAAGATATTGTTATTCAAACAAGAGATGGACATAATACAGTTCGCAATATGCGTGAGCACACTGATACATTCTAGGTTGCCGTGTCTTCAGTTCGTCAAGTTTGTTATTATATTGCAGCAAAGATCGAGGTCCTTATCCACTACTTCATCACCACCCAATATGGGTCGTCATCAACATCACCAAATTACTTCAAAAACAACACTTTGAAGTATCCATCAATAACGGGGTTTTCTTGTGGATTGTCCATTGTAAATGTGTACAAAACTTGGCACCAATGCAACAATGGTGTTTCCTCTTTCATTTGGTTATGCAGGTTATGGTTTTTGCTGCAACTACAAGACTCATTCCACTATGTTCTGAAGGCACTCAGTCACTGGATGGAGTAATTTGTTTGTACATATTGTCTGGAACCAATTAGAGATTCTGGAATCGTTATGCTACGTACTCAAGGGGGCTACTATCAACAATGTAGCTTGATTTTTGTATTTCTCTAGTTCTAGTTAAATAAAGTTTTAACCTTCAAAAAAAAGTATGAGATCAGTCTCTTATCTTTTATTTCATTGTGAATTATCTTCTCAAGTGTGGGAATATTTTAAGGATACAGTAGTCAGTGGGGATTATACGTGTTATGCCAAAAAAAAGAAAGGGTTATGCCAAATTGTGTTGACATCAACGTCAAGAGTTGGCATTTTAAGTTTTCTCACACAATATGAAGAAGTTGTTGCATGTCCTTAAACTAACTTAATTTGATTGTCGAACTGGACCTCTCTAATCTTCGAAGGTGTTATTGTGCATATCAATGCTATCGTCAATCTCTCCAATCTCCAAGTTTTTGCAATTGGTGTAGAAACTTGGAGGAACTGAAAGGGATATTGGAATATATTGTATAATGTACGGATTATAAGAAACTAACTTGACTAACTAGTTTTCTAGGACTAGAACTGACTTAAAAGAGTTTAGTTGGAAGAAAAATCATAGCAAAGTCTTCAAAAATATATTGATACACAACTTTGACGTGTATAAGTTTTTTTTTTTTTCTTTATGTATAATATGTCTAACATAATATCTATTGATCATTAAGAAGAACAACAAATAGGAAGCAGAAGCAATTGGATCGAGAGCACTTCTGCGCTGACACCATCTTAAATTTTGATATGTAAATCAGAAAATATGATGGATATCATTGATTTAACAAACAATATTAAAAATAATCAATGAATTAAACCAAAAAGAAACAATTTACATGCAAAATTAAATAGGAGACCATGTTTAACGTGGTTCGGTCGATCTTTATCAACGTACTCCATGGACAAAACCCGGCAGGGTTTATAATGTTATTGATCTTCAGTACTTCCTGAGATGCTTTAAATTTACACAAGTGATTCTTATTTATAAGAATGAGGTAAATCAGTAAACCTTAGAACAATCCTGGTAAGATATCAACTAGTATGTCATTCCTTATCTGAAAGTAACAAAAAACCACTCGTAATACCATATCTCACTGACCAGGATTAAACACAAATCATGTTTTGTTGATAAACCAACATTAATTCTAATAGTATGCTCTTTGAGCTATCTTTCGCCCACCTCTTGTAGACTCGATCAATATATTTTTCTATATGCTGATTAAAATATATATATATCACAACCAAATTTATTAAATTAATTGTTACACCAAAATATTTATATTTGGAACACATAGAACAAGTATGTTGTATTATAAGGCACACAACATATTTGGCATGTATGGATATACATTGTGTCTACTTTACACCTCGTAGGGTTTATTTACTTTTTTTTTTTTAGCCTGCACAATTTAAGCCCATCTAGTAGAGGCAGTTATGGAGTAACTAAAAAGGGTTGAAAATACGTAAAAACTCTCAACATTACCCTCATTTCTTTAAACAATTCCCTAATTTTATTTCATTTCTAATCAAAACCTAAATATCCGTCAATTATAACTAACTCGTCGTCTTATTCTTCTCTCTCTTCTTTCTTTTCATTTCAAACCAAAACCATGGTCAATTAATTTGTTGATCGCCGATCAAAAACCAAATTAATCTTTCAATTGATTCTCGATAATGATGAGTCCTAAATGAGTAAAGAACTTTAGAGGGAAACCTAACCAATGCGATCCATTAATTGCTAGTGCTGCACTACCAAAAGAACCACAACCAAGTCGATTGAGGGTCATTGAAGCTGAGGTAGAAGCTCTTCATACTCAACAGAAACAACAACGTATGGCTAGAATCAGGTATCTCTCTTAACCCATCAGTTTTTCGTCGATTTATACACTCAAATTTTAAATTTCGAAAACTAGGTTTTCAAAAAATTATTTAGAATCCTTCCTTACTGGGAACCATAGGAACCAATTATTGTTGGTGTTCTTCATCCATGACCAACTTCGAACCAAAACCGGTCTTAAGGTAAACTATATGCACTGATTATTGTTCGTTGTTCTTCATGGATTAATAATTGGTAGCTAAGATTGCCATGTTAGTACCGAATACAACAAAATTTGACTGTTCAAATATTGGATGTAATAGGTCCATATTGACCCTTATAAATACCGAATACTACAAAAGTTAAGTGTTTAATCGGTGGTGAAAAAGGAGGGGTACCGAAATACTACCAACTTTTCGTTTTGGCTCGTGAGTCTTATGGTTTAGGTTTGGACGATCTCAAAAATCAATATCCAAACTTATAACTGGAGTTGTTAAACCTCGACAAAGAGTACTTTGGAGTCAACTCTACAGTTAGGCAATAACGTACTGCTTGGTGCTTTAATTATACAATCAGAGATATAATGCGGAAAGTAAAAGCACACAAGACACCAGAGATTTTTTTAACGAGGAAACTGCCTTGCAGAAAAACCTCGGGACCTCGTCCAGTTTGAACACCGCCCAGTACAAACTGACTACAAACACTAGCCTACTATAAGACTTCGGTCTGGGATGTAGCAGAGACCAACTCAAGCCCTCCAAGCGAATTGGCTACTGTCGCCTTCCTTACGTCTCTAGATCCCCCACAGATCGTCACGCACTTGATTACCCCAGCTGATGTCCTTTACAGGCCTAGGAGTTGCTTTGACCGATGCCAAAGGCTTGTGTCTGCAATACTGGTTTTTCAACCTAATTGTTGAGGTATGGTGTAACTGTCCTCTATCAGTTTACCACACACAAGATGACTTCCTTCGGATTGTTAAATCCGGGTCATACGGAAATCTACTTCACAAATTGGGGCTGACACGCAAACCAAGTAAGCAATGCCCGATTCGTATCTACCTCAGTTATACACGAAGAATCACTTAAGAAACTTGTATAACTGGAGCTAACTAGGTCTTACAACACCGAGTGCAGCCGTGCGTTGCTACCTTTCCAACCTTGTTGAGTAACGTATCAGTTCTTGAATAGCCGTATATCAGAAGAGACGGACTTTATAATAGACAAGAACGTGATCAGGTTACCAAGGTTACAGGTTAATCCGATTTCAACCAAAGATGGTTTCAATCTCCTACTTGTGCTTCCCAACTCTCAAGAGAAGTCTTTATAGTCGTAGGGAGTTCCCAGAGGAGCTGCAACCTATAGAGGATGACTATACCACAACAAGCATTCACCGAAGTAAAAAGAGTTTACGCTACCTTCCCTAAGGACCTTCACGTATGCTTGATACTTGCGGTATTTGTCCATAGACACCTCTATTTATAACACTCCATAAGATAGGTTGCTTTGGAATAAAGAAATCAATTACTTGTCCCACAAGTTAGGGAAATCCTAAACTTGATAACCAAGTAATAGAGATTAATCTCAATTGGAATTCTTTTTATCATTATCTGCCAAGTGTTTTGTTAGCTCAAGAACACTTCAAGATAGAAATCCAACAGACCAGAGATAATCTTATCTTATTGACTCATTGAGGATCGTTAGATGGAACACAAAAGATATTATGTTTTACACAAGTCCATCTAAGAGATAAAGGAGTTTGGAATTTGACTCAGAGTGAAATTCTAAAAGAATCTTCACTAAATCCGACACCAGCAAGATGACTACCGTCAGGTTCACGTACTGTACGCGAAATAAATAGCCATCTCGAACTCAGGGAATTTCCGAGTTTCTGGTACGCAAACCGGTTCGTGAACCGTGCGCCTGTCAGATTTCGTCAAATCTGGATTCCGCTGGAAGTACTGGGCTGAGCCAGAACTTAGACGTGTGTACGTCCTCAGTTGTGATCCATGGACTCTTTGCTTAAGAGTACTCCTTTAGATTCATCCATA
>JAJJMA010335173.1:0-18254 GCA_023529015.1 Papaver nudicaule
GAGATGGCTTATCTCTACGAAAAACGTTATCGTTTTTAAAAGGCGGGAGGAGGGAGCACGTAAGGTGCAGAAGACGAGGCAATAAGCACAGTCACAGACAGAGAGAGGAAAACAAAGAAACATCAAGACCCTTCTGATTAACTAAAAAATGCTGACTCTAACATCTTCTGAAACTACACTCAGCAGGGTTAACTTACAACATCCTTCTCTAAAACCTTTCAAATTCTTCAACACTTTTCCTACTACTTCGTTCATTCCTCATCCTCACTCACCGAAGCAGAAATCTACGCATATCTGTCTGAATTCAAGGTAACCCCAAATTATTGGTTTTTTAGAACTGCTCTGTTGTAACACTCAAATGTACATTGTGAAACCCTCCATGCAATTACAGATTTAGTGATAGATTTTGTGCTTTTTAATATAGATGCTTGTGAATGAAAATTAAATTAAGGATTTTTCTAGTGGTTTTTGGTTTATGAAATTGAATTTCTTGTTAGGGTTTTTAGCGAAATCTGCATCCTGACCGTATACAATTCAAATGTCATGTAGTTTTGATAAACACATGTGAACAATTGTTCGACAATATTGAATTTATTGGAAATATGCAAAATATTGTGATAATGGTTTTGATTTCCAGAATGAGAAAGTAGAAAATGCGTGCAGGAACACAAGGAAATGGCTTCGGAATCAGAATGCAGATGCCGAGCAATTGGATCATCCTCTAGGAACATCATCTTACCTTGCGGATAGTATTGTAACCTTTACAAATCACCCTATACTTTACTCTTTGTTTATAATGTCAACTTGAAAATGCTATTTACCCGAGTCTTGTTTCACAACAATGAGTGTTCACTAAGACATTGCATTTGACTTTAGGAGCTCACATCCATTGATGAGCAGAACCCCAAAGCACTTCCAAGACAAACAGGAATTCGACAAGACTTTGATGCAATGCATAAAATTCATGGATCAATTAGCACAAGTTGCAAAGATTGGATGAGAACATTTCTCAAGCTCAAAGGTCTTGAAGTTTCAGATATGTTATCCCACAGTTGGCTTAAGTTTCCGATGCTCTTTAGTTTCCTCACGCTTCAAGGATCTCAGCATGCCATGGCTGCTTCTGATATTGGCACTGGGTTGCAATCAATTCCTTACTTTGGCGATCTCGGTGATCTTAGCACAGGTTTTGCTTCAGTTAGGAAAATCTCCTTGTAACTTCTATCCGATCGTAGTTATCTTTGCATTCTTATGTTGGGCTCCGTACTAGATTTTTCGTTTTCCATCCTAGCACTTATTTAAGAATATCAGTGCCTGCCATAAAAGTTTGATTGTCACTTTGTTTAGTATTACCTCTGGTCAATTTCATAAATTTATTCTACTAAAGTTTTGGATGCTACTTTGTTTTTGTTTTTTTTAATGTTTTTCCTTCGGATTGCTAGTTGTGTCCTTTGAAATAGTACTGCTCATGCATATAGAGGTCTTCAAGGAAACAACTAGGTACTATCTTAATATTCGAACTGGAAGACAGTTTTCTGAACCATAATGCATGCTCAATTTATCTTGATACCCTGGACCCTGGTGCAACAAGTTGCGCTTCTTCTTTACGTAGTACCCTGAACATACTTACAGGAGGTTTAAGCTGATCCTTAGCATATTCAAAATGGATAAACAGTTTACTGAACCAGGGTCAACTTATCCTAATATTTTCTGCGACAAACACAAGGATGTATTAGAATTATGCTATTATTTTTATCATCTGACTACATAAGAAGCTTTTATCGTCTTGCTGAAATGGATCAAACTAAATTTGGGGGAAAAGAAACTGATGTAGGATAGTATTGGGCCTGTTCAGGTATAAATCTTTAGGAGAGAGAAGCTACAGATTTTGATACCAAGCATGGAACTGTTGATCTGTGCTCTTCATGAGGGAGAGTATCCCTTTATAGATTTTAATGGTATACTTGTAATCATCTGCTAGTTTTTTCCGGCAAGCTAAGATGTACGTTAGAATGGTCGACTTTAATCATTTTTTCCAGCAAATATCACATTATATGAATCCATCCACTGACACAAACAATGAACTCCAATGCAGGCATTCTTGCTGATTTTCTTTTCTGAACTAGGGGACAAGACCTTCTTTATTGCGGTAAGGCTGCTCCTGCCGACAATTAGATTAGGACAGTGTTGATCTCTCCCCTAATTTTGGTTTCATTTGGTTAAAGGCACTTTTGGCAGCTAGGAATTCTGGTGCCATTGTTTTTGCTGGAACTTTTGGTGCGCTTGCGTAAGTTAATTTATGCTTTGCGTAATATTCATACTACAATTTGAGTTCTTTATCTTCTTGATCATGATACATAATCTTATCTAGCTTTTTGGTTCATAAGTGGCTTTGGATTGGTGTAATAATTTTTTTTTTTCCCCTCCTTTTGAATATTTGAGACATATAACTGCCGTCTCTATCTCTTGAACAGGACAATGACCATCATATCTGTCGCTCTTGGCCGGACATTTCATTATGTTGATGATATCCTTCCTTTCAGGTATATATTTTGAGCTTGTTTAGTTGCTAAACCTCAAAAAACTAGGATGAGTTGCCAGGAAATTTACAGCTAGTGTAAGGCAACATCACTAAGCATTGTGCACGGTAGTTGGGTGCGTCGTCCAAGTGTACTAGGATATGAAACATGAAAGCTAGCAGGATTGGGTTGTTCCATATTTACGGTAGACCTTTTTAAAAACCTGCATGATGCAGATCATAAAGACAAAGACCATTGCTATGTTCATTTAGTATGTGAAATACGAGCTTTTCAGAGATTTTCTTTGTTGAAACCCCAAACACGTAGTCAATTTATAGTACTTCTGAGTTGTTTCTTACCATGTATCTTAGGTGGTACAGGTACCTACTGATTTCATTCACAGAAGAGTCTCGGTTTGCACAGTATGCTAAAACCATTTATCAATGTGCAGATTTGGTGACAGTGATTTGCCTATTGATGATATCGCAGCAGTGTGCCTTTTGGTAATAACTTACAATCTGTTTGCTGCATTTAATGGGACAAGTTAATCATGCGCAAATAAGACCGTAGACAACATGTCATTCCCGTGTATAGTAACAACGTACAAGTAGGCATACATGAAAGATGATAGATGCATAGTTTTCACAATGATTTCATATTTCATTTTCATTCAGGTTTATTTTGGAGTATCCACCTTGATTGATGCTGCATCAAGTGATGGCCAAAAAACTGAAGAAGAGCAAAAAGAGGTGAATAATATGATTATAAACTTGTGTGGCAGTTTTAGCTGTCTTTATATGTTTACCCATCTTTACAGGAAATCTCTGCCACTGCTAGAGTTCTCGATCTAATGTATAATGAACTGTTTTTATATGTAAATTAGTCTTTTTGAAAATTGTACTTTTAATTTTTTCCTCAATATGGTTTTTCTTTTCTTCTTCAAACATCCTTACTATTATCTTTTTAACTTTCAAGAACATATGGAAGAGCGATGATATTATAAAGTGGCATATAACTCGGGTTTTAAGTTTTAACCTGCACAAGCATCATTATATTCAATTGTTGATGGTCCTGCACCAATATCTGACTTCAATTCTTAATCAGGCAGAAATAGCAGTATCTGATTTTTCAGGAGATGGTGCTGGTATACTTGCTGCAGCTAGCACGATAGTTAGCACTTTCGCTCTGGTTTTTGTTGCTGAATGGGGTGACAAATCCTTCTTCTCCACAATAGGTGAGCCCTGAGCCCTCTATTTATTGTTACATTTTGTTTTTGCATCACACATATTCACTAGATACGAATTAGAGTGGATTACTAATATGATTACTCATTTCCACGCCTATTTAATAATACAGGAGACATAGTACCACCTTTTAAATCCAGTGCAAAAATTAGTTGAGGTTCTAGAAGCTTGTTTCTGGAATCCGAAAACTGAATCTATTCTCATAGCAGATAATGCAAAAAGCCATCTCTACATACATTTCATAATGACATGTATCTTACCCAATACATAGAAATAAATCATAATAATGAGGTTTCAAGTTCATCTACTAGAGTTACTCTGACTATGTGACAATCTGGTCCTGGACCAATCACTTGGAGCTGAAGATGTTGTTTCCTTTTCATTTCTACAGCACTTGCAGCAGCTTCTTCACCTCTTGGAGTAATCGGAGGTGCAACAGCAGGCCATGCCGCTGCAACCTTGGTAACTTCAAAGCCTCCCATCCTCATGTGTAGGAATTACTGCCTACATTTCCACTAGCCTACTAGGTGTTGAATCAGTGTTATATATTCTTTTGTTGCAGCTTGCTGTTTTGGGTGGATCGCTATTAGGCACATTCTTGTCAGAAAAGGTTAGCTTCAACTAGTTGGAAAAATCATTTTTAATTAAAAGACTCCTTATTCTTTTGATTTTGTTACGGAAGAAATGCGTCAAATTCGGCAATCACATCCTTCTTTGACACTTCAAATTTAGATTTCGATTTCCTTTCCTTTTTTGTTTTAAATTCCTCAACAAGAATTAGTTTCCTGACGAGTTTCCGACTCAAATCGTGAGGTTCAACACCCAACGACTTTGCTACTTTAATAGAGAGGTGTCAAAGTGTTTAAATTTTCTAAATTTGCAGTTCTGATAACCAGTTTTATATTCCCATTTTGATAACAAACTGATCTGCAGTACCCAAATTGGTGAATCGATAAAGTGAGGATGTTAGACTTGACAGTCAATTGGATTTCATGATAGTCATACTCTGTTTGTTATTCTTTTTCTTTATCAATATTGGGACTCTTACTAGTTTGCCTCGTAAAATACTTTTCACCATTTGGTATGTTTGTGTCAGTTTGAGATAATAACTGTACTTCTGTAGTTGATGTTATTCTAGAGTGCTTCTTAACCGTAAAATGGTAATACACCCTGTTTCCTTTCTCCTACAGATAATCGCTTACATTGGAGGCAGTCTTTTTCTAGTCTTTGCAGCCGTAACAGTTATTGAGATAGTGACATAGATAGTAGAGTTGGAAACTATCTAACCGGAATATCTTTTTGCAATCAGAAACAGAAATGATTATTGTAAATATATTTGAGACAATATTTTTAGGCATTAACATTTGTTTTATCAATTCATGGGTTCTAAACTTTCCTACCTTGTAACCTATCATCATAATGTATGTACAAGGAGACACTTGATTAGAAAAAACAGGTTGTGTGTACCTTAACAACAGTACTTAAAGTATGCAGTATTGGTCTCTTTATTCCTTCCAAAGATCAAGGGAATCTTGGTGAACACCCTGTTCCACTGGTTTCAGTATCTCATACTGTGTACTTAATCACGCTTTACAAAACAAAAAACATCGTCAATTTTTAAGTCAATAGAGTCCATTCATAGTGTGGCACTTTCACTTTGATCTCTTGATTGTCTCTCCCACTTTATTTGACCAATTCCTTTTTTACATGTGCATAATGGAGTGGTATGTCCGGCCTTCGATTGGATGAGAGTCTTTTGGTGCCATCACCCTACATAGAAGTTAAATATCAGTGACCTGAGTTTGAAATTTGTCATCAATTTTTTTTTTTTATTATGTATTAATCATTTGTCAGTTGATTCAAAGGTTCAGGACTCCTTTCTTTAAAAGAAAAGGTCAATATCTTTGTATACGGAAGATTACTGTTTGGATACACTTAGAAGTAATTTTTCGAAGCAAAAAAGTCAAAAGTTGGTTTGACAATACATAATCCTGAGCTATATCCGGGTCTTCCCTTAGATTTATCTTTCTTTTTATTTCTTTTTGATCTAAATTTAGGTCGTAAATTTAGTGTCGACGAGTGTCAAACTCAAATCATTGGTATCATCATTATACCGGCTATCACCATACTACAGTGACATCAGAACAAAAGTCTTTTCAAGTGTTTGTGAGTTGATTCACGGGTTCATGAACCGGAGGAAAGGCCACCGTCTTTGTATTAGGAAGATTAAAACTCCAAAACATACTAATCAGAATTCAAGATTGTACCGGCATTGGTGGGCACCACAGCGGCGCACAATGAGCGGTGACGAAAAGCCACGCTGACTACCCTGGACAATAATAGATATGACGGCATGGGTGACGTGTGAATTGCATTGTCGCAGTATCACCATTTCGTACCGCCACGCACCACTTGCCAAACCACCACCTGACCGTTCATCTTACAAAAACAACAACAACAACTCAGCAAACCCCGTACAGTCTTAAACTACGCATGTTTTGTTAACGTGCGCCTCTTTGTTCTCCTTTCAGTGATTTTCACCCGTCTTTCCTCTCTTTCTTTTTTGTCCACTCCCTCCTAATTCGCACATATTTCCCTATTCTTTCTTTCTCTCTCGTTTCTTCTTCTTCTTCTATTGCCGGCATCGTAAACGAACCCTGTTTGTATTCCCCTGCCTTATTCGCTCAGTTCTGTGAAGTATTCACCAGCAAAATTGAAGGTATTTTTTATGTCTGTGTTTTAATTTTTTGTCTCCCAGATGCGTATTTGAGTTGGAATATGTTATTTTTGTGAGTAAAAATTCAGTACTATCGTTTGAAACCGTGAATAATTGAGATTATTGTATTGAATCTGATTCGTAGTTACTATTAATTTTTTCCATTTAAGATTGTATTGAATTACTAGAGTTGTAGACTGATTTAACCTCTTGCTGTACATTTTTCACTAGTTTTATGATTCGTCAGATTTTTAGGGTTTTAGTTTTCCCTAGATGCTTTTGGCAAAAATCTGGATTGTGAGCGATTTTCTGAACTAGGCCCTTTGCGATTTCTAGTTCACATCCAAATGAAAGGGGTCAAAAAAATATCAGGGACAAATTTGTGTTTTGGTGGATTAAAACACTTGTAGTTTATGTTTGTTGTCTTTGATTTAGGAATTGGGCCATCACATTTAGCTTAAGTTTGTCCTTGCATTTTCGTCGGATACAAAAGAATGGAGAATATTTTTTTTTTAAAAATGATTGGACTCTTCTTGGTAGATCCTTTCTGTGGCGAGCTCCTGGCCCCATGTTTGTTCTTTCAGGATGTTTGTTGTCATCGTGGATTTTAGATGATTTTATTGAATACACTAATAACATGCACACCTGATTTTCCAAACGGACCATGCATAGCTGGTTTGGAGATGCATTTGCTCCCTAATAATGAATGTTTTAGTCCATGTAGGTAATTTTATCTGAATGAATTATATGTCTACTTTTTCGATACTTTTAATAACTCAAATATTCGATGTAGCTATATTATTTTGAACGTTAGCTAGAAAATTTTGAACTTTCTGATCCTCTGTCGAGTCCTTCTGCATAGTTGTGCCTCATCCTACAGTTGGTATACTTTTTGTTTGGTCCAGGACCTGCATCCTGGTTGGGCGTGCATTTTTTTTTTTTTGCATTCATGGTACATTATTCTTGGACTCTTTAATTTTTGTTTCTTCTTAAAAAGCTGTGACAATCTTTTGCCAGCTTGTATATTTCTACTGGAAGACTAACTAATGGTCTCTAGCTTTTGCAGCATTCATTAGTCACCTTCTATGCTGTATCTTAATATGGATGTTCTGATTGTTAAGTAATCCTACATCTAACGAGCAAATAGGATTATCAGGACTGATTTAAGATATTTAAAGTGAGAAGCTAGCTATTGGTTGTTGAGCGATAGAGAACAACATAGCAAAGTAAAGAAAATCCAAGATACCTATAGAAGAACATGAAGATCATTTTAAGACAAAATATTGAACTACTGATCAGTGAGTCAACTTTAGGACCGACCATCTATGGGACCTACCTCACACCAGATTTCCTTCTCTAAGAACTGACATGGGTTGACATCCTGTCCTGAGCACTTAGATCCTTAAAGTTATGTTTTTACTTTTTTTGGGTTCCCTCTTGTCATCATTATATTGCATTATCTAAGCTCAAATAGCAATATGGCTCTCAAAGGCCTTCGTAGGACATCAGAGGTTCCATGTACCAAGCCATTAATATGCCACTATGTAATCTTGCTTTCGCTGTCCACCTCTAGGGGCCTACAGATGGAATTACGAGCATTAAGATTCAAAGTTTGGTAGTCAGTTGCTTCTACTTATGATTTATCAAAGTAATATTAAAAATTTCAACTTGTTTCGTGGTTCATTTTAGTGTCCATCTATGTAATTTGTAGGGTTCTTGCTTTTGTTAAAGTCTTCGCTTCGATTTCTGATCTTGTTTGAATCCTTCCACTCCAGGAGGTGTTTTTCTCTAACTTAAATCTTTGTCTTGTGAACTAGGATCGGTAACCAAGGTGGTATTAGTCTGAAGATGTATGCTTGCTACATGTCTTTGCACTCTGTGACTGATTAGGTGGGCTTTGTTTTATTTATCAGCAAAAATGGACCGCTGTGATACATCGGGATTTGTCAGTGGGGGGGCAGTGACCTGTATTGACATCTTCTAACTTAGTTTCGCTCATCTTTCTTTCTAACCCTACGAATAAGACAGACAGCTATTGTGTGTATATACTTATATATTTAGGTTAGATTAGTTCAGAATTTGTATATTCAGTGAAACAGTATATGGATACAAACAATAATGGGTTCTGGAATTTGGGTTACCTGGCTAACCCCATGTCAAATGCATTTGGAAATTTGGGCAAAGCTGTCCAAAGTGGAGGGCTTGCAACTGATTTCTCTACAGACACTGTTTTGCGTCTTGATTCTCCAAGTGCTTCCGTCCCTTATTTTGGCACTTCCAAAGGATATAAAAGGAAATGGAATATGACTGATGGACCCATGGGCCGAGAAGATGGTTCTTCACTTTTTCTTGGTCTAGGTCGTTCACCAAGTTCCTCAGACAGCAAGGGTAGCTCGGCAACTGCTTGTACAACCATCTCCTCTGCAAAAGAAAATGAAGAGGAGTCTTCCATGGAGATTAATTTGGATTTTGATCTGCATCTTGGCAACGAGAAGTCTTCCAGCCCAAAGAAACCTTTCATCTCTACTCCGAAGGTTTTTAAAGTGAAACCCAAATTCGATCTCGAATTAAGTCTCTCAACAGGGCTCGCTGACTCTGATGTTACCACTGTTACTTTGGGCTCTATCCAACGCCGGAGTAACCCGGAAACACCCTTAATGATCAGTAAAACCCCACATGTGGAAGAAGGATCAGCGTCCTCCTGCTGGAAACTTATGCATGCAATGCATAATTTTCAAAACACAGAAGCCATTTGTAACCAAATATCCAGCGAAAGCAGTCCAGAATCAGTATTCCCTGACCTCTATTCCACCATGGTTGCCACACCAAACAGCTCAGTCACTTGCACTTCGAGGCTTACTCAGCTTATGCAGCAGCGTGGTGGAGCCAATTCAAAAATCTGTCAGTTCAGGGGATGTGGAAAAGGAGCTAGAGGTGCTTCTGGTCTCTGTATTGCTCATGGTGGTGGACGCAGATGTCAGAAAGCTAAATGTAACAAGGGAGCTGAAGGCCGGACAGTGTACTGCAAGGCTCATGGTGGTGGCCGCCGGTGCCAATATTTAGGGTGCACAAAGAGTGCTGAAGGCAGGACCGATTTCTGCATAGCCCATGGTGGTGGCAGGCGATGCAGTAATGACGGTTGCACCCGAGCTGCGAGAGGAAAATCTGGTCTTTGCATTAGGCATGGAGGTGGTAAGAGGTGCCAGATGGATAATTGCACTAAAAGTGCTGAAGGTTTCTCTGGCCTTTGTATTTCTCATGGGGGTGGCAGGCGATGCCAATTTCCGGACTGCTCAAAAGGGGCACAAGGAAGCACATTGTTTTGCAAAGCTCACGGTGGGGGAAAGAGGTGCACAATTCTAGGTTGTACTAAAGGTGCGGAAGGGAGCACACCATTCTGTAAGGGCCATGGTGGTGGAAAAAGGTGTTCTTTCGAAGGTGGTGGAATCTGCCCTAAGAGTGTTCATGGTGGTACTCTTTACTGTGTAGCTCATGGAGGCGGAAAAAGATGTGCGGTACCAGAATGCACCAAGAGTGCAAGGGGGCGAACTGATTATTGTGTTCGTCATGGAGGTGGTAAAAGGTGCAAGTTTGAAGGATGTGCGAAGAGTGCACAAGGAAGCACGGATTTCTGCAAGGCCCATGGTGGAGGTAAAAGATGCTTGTGGGGCCAGGCAGGATCAGAATTTGGCAGCCAAGCTCCAGCTTCATGTGATCGATTTGCGAGGGGGAAGACTGGACTATGTGCTGCTCACAATGCGTTGGTGCAAGACCAACGTGTCCATGGCGGTGGAACACTGGGACTTACTGCATTAGCTCCAAAAGAAAACACGTGTGAGAAGATGAAAGATGGTATTACTATTGAAGACATGAATATTGAAATCACAAGCACGGGGAGCATTGGAAACACATTTGTTGACTGGAATGGCTTTGATCCAAAAGGTTTTGTAAACCCTGGTGTTTCTTTACAGGTACAGTCAAGGGGCACACCTGCACCGGTTTCAGTTCCAGAAGGTAGAGTCCATGGAGGTGGGCTGATGGCAATGCTGGCTAGTGGGAAGAATAAGGCTTCAGAGCAAGCGAGTTCTTCTTGTGTGACACCTCACAATTGGATGTAATCGGTACTACCTGGAGGGTTTCTTTTTTCATTTCTTGTGGTTGATTTGGTGTTTGTAAAAGGATTGATTCTTCTCCGCCCTGTGTTTCCTTGTGCTTTGTTTGTTATGTGGCTACGCATTTAGAGACGGGAAAGAAAATAAAGTAAAATAATGTTTCCCCTTCATGATTGGATGGGTTAGAATGAAAGGAATCATTTGTTTGATACACCCATTCGGTAACAATGAGGGGGGAACCTGGGTAGTGGTTAAGGTCTTTGTAGTATTCCATAATGGGCTTTCTCCAATTGTAAATGCAAGCTAGTCAGTGTGGTTAATTACCTAGTATGTTATTAGATTTCTGGTTCATACTTGGTAATGACATTTGTGTGGTGCAAGTCAAGATAATTGATTCTGTTTGGTTAGCCCCAGGTTCTTCTCTCCCTTTATTCCTTTGGATATACATGTATAGCTTTATGTTCTTTTGGTACGAGAGCAATGCATCACCAAATAAAGCCATGGGTGCTATGTGAAAACCGAAGTAAAACAGTCTAAAACTGAACTGAAAACTGGACATCTTTTTTGTTTAAAGCACAATTTTTGAAAATTAATTCTTGGAAACCCACAAACAATTTTTCATAATTTTTTTAAAAAAGTTACCAATTCATTTCAGTGATGATAAAATATTTAACCTGATCTTTATAATCTTAGGATTAAAGAAAGAAGGGTGGTTGCGGTGATATATTCGAGTCATGTTAATAGAAGAAGAAAAAAATTGTAGAGGGAAAGAAATTGCCCAACTTGTGGTCAATGTCTGGTCAAAGCTCAATTACAACTCTGTAAACTTTAGAATATCAGGCATTTCAACTTGAACTAGGAAAGCTGGCCACATCCACCTATCGTGAAGACTGAAAAGTATCAGAATTAAGATTACTAGTTGACCGCTGCCACGGTGGGGGGCCGACCGAAGTGGAATGTGGCGGTGGCGGTGGTTGGTACTGGTGGTGGAATATGGTGGTGGTGGGTCGGTGGTAGGTAGTGAAATGTGGTGATGGCGGTGGTGTATGTAGTGTGATACAGAGATGGGTGTAATTAGTAAAAAAGGATAGGAAAGGGTCATTATTGGATTTGATAATGACTACTTAGTCATTTCATCGTCGAATAATTTTTCAATCTTTTTATCACATTAACCAATTTTGTTACTCTACATTTTACATAAAAGTGACCATTAAAGGTATCAAGTTCGGGCCCTCCGGTCGGTCGGCCCAATTAAAGCTTTTTGCTTTGCCAAAAAAACATTGGCTGGTAGAGCCAGTTCAGAACTTGATACCTTTATGATATATGTCATTTATCCACTAATCTAGGATAAGGAACTGCAAGTTCTTCAAAAGAAAGAAAATCCACCAAGAAACCTGATGAAGTTGAATGTTTCACACATATATACGTATATATCGGGTTTGCTTGCTAACTGTATCGGGCTTTGCCTCCCTAACATCAGCAGGAGATCCTTGTCCCAAATTTTCCTGCACAGAGTGTTGGAGAAAATAGGGTTTTAATGTTTTTATTTGGTCTTGGTGTGAATTGATCTTGTGACCTAAGGTTCACTAGGATACTTGCTCATTTTCTTGAGTGAATGAAATGAGATTACCTTAGGCGTAAACCCTAATAGTCTCTCCTATAAATACAAGACGTTTTTCTCTTCTTTGATTATCCCAGACGCAGTTACTATCCTGTCGTCTTTTCTCCTCTTCTTGCTTTGTTTGCGCATTGCTTGTTTATTTCTTTCCACCTCTGTAGCTAAGTTCATGATTGGGTGTTGATTGTAGTGCTGGCATTCACACGTCGGGCAGTTTTATCCTGGACACATCCTCGTTGTAGTGGTATAGCATCACTCTTGAGTGTACCCGCGAGCTATTGTGTTATAGGCAGTTTGTTGAACAGGCGGCTCTGTCCTCGTAGAAGTGTTTAAGGTTTGTTTGAGTTTCGGTCTTTTACATATTACGCTTGCTACATCTAACATCTTCTTTAATTGTAGCGAGTTACCAACACAGAGATCATCAACACTGCTTAATACTGACAAAATCAAAACAAATTCCAAATATTAACATAACGAAGACATTGGATCAAGACAATTAAGTGCAACATTGTCCTCTTCAAAATATAACAGGAATCGTCAAGAAGCATGCACATCACACATAGATATAAGTTTGTATTATCAAACTGTCTTTGCTAACATTTATTAGAATTAAAATCAGAAGAAGCTCTATCTTTAAGTTAAACAGATGAGTATCATGGAAGAAATCCCAAAAAAAAAAAAAAAACATGAAGAAAACAACCAGGAACCATCAGGCGGAAAGATGTATATTGGGGTGAAGGCGTCTAGAAACAACCTGGAGTCTATGTAACTCATGCGACATTGATCTGTAGACTTCCATGGGGACTTCACTTTTCTTCTCCAAGTGTGCAGAAAGTTGCGTTTAGACCTCACTCAGGTTTAAAACATACAACAAAGAGATTATAGGAAAAGAAAGTAAAAGTAGAACTCACTTCAATATCTTCGTCGAGTACTTGCTCTCCATTTCTGAATCTGAAATACCAAACTCCTATTGTGCATGAAATTTGAGCCAAGAAGTTGAGCAAACAATAAAAATTCTTAGCCCATCACAATTTGAAATTCAGCTGAAACAATAATCTAAAATGCCAAATAAGGAAATTTGATTTAACTAAAGTAAAGCAAAAGAACTAGAGTTGTAGTGTTGGGTTTCATTAATGTTATGCTTCCTAATTTGAGGGACGAATTGGTGCCTCATAGGCAAGTACAAACTTCTTTTTCTTTTCTGAAGATGAACAAAGAAACCAAGAATCCAAAACCAGACAACGTTATAAACTAGTTCTTCAAAAGTTCAAGAACTCAAGAATCCATGTATTATAAACAGACTTGCAATCGGGAAAAAAAAATGGAACTCAGTAGATAACTACTCAAGCAGACAGCAGTGGAACTCCTTCCCAGAGCCTCAGAATTCAAAACCTGAAATTGGTCGAGATCCACCTGTTTTTCCTAATTTTGAACCTCTCTAGCCTTTTTCTCTTTAGCAGCTGTAACCTTTTGTTGAAACAAGGAATCCGGAAATGGATAGTAACATTACGAAAATGCAGAAATTCACTATTTCGGCACAAAAATGTACAATGTAGGACTTTGGAGTATCTTTTACAAGTTCCAACCATATCTGTATTCGATTTAGGAAAGAAGAACATATGATACTAACAAACGACGACGATCTGCGCAGACTATTAGGATGCTCGTGATGGCACCAATTACCTATGGTGGAAAACTGTTATGAAATCGTTTTTTGCAAGCCCGATATTTCAAAACTTGGGTTTATGTCGAAAAATGAGACACACCACCAACTATCCAAGTTTAGGGTGAGTCTGTCCCCAAAGACATAGCGGCCTATGATGACATGGAAACTCTTGTCGCTAAGCAAAACTATGATGGGCTTAACATTATCATTCATGCAGTAACACCTGATCTTTTCCATCACTGGCCACATGTGAAACCTCTCAACAGGCTTGGGAAAGATTAAGGACCGGATTCGAAGGGAATTCAGCTGAAAAAGAGGCAAGGCTTCAAAACCTTATGTCTGACTGGGAAAACCTTCGAATGCTTGAGGATGATAACTTCGAAGAATTTAATCACAAATTTTCTGAAATAGTGAATGATAGTCACACCTTAGGAAAAACTATTCCGGAAAGGGACATTGTGTGTAAAATTATGAGGGCACTACCCTCAAGATACGAGTCAAAGAAACATGCCATCCAAGAAGTACACGGCTTAACTATAACAAGAAGTGACCTTGTTGCTAAGTTAAAAATCTTCGATCATGAGCAAAGTAAACTTGTAAACGAAGAGTGTACTTTGATCACCAACTCTGGTTTTAGAGCTACTGTAAAAACAAGGAAACTTGTAAATGAAGAGTGTACTTTGAACACCAACTCTGACAATCATGGTGGGAATGAATCTGATGAAGAATTATCATTAATTAATCGTCAGTTTAGAGATCTTCTAAGGAAGATAATAAACGATTCATTAAGAAAACCCCACCATCATCTCCTGAGCCTCATGACAAAGTCCCTCCTAAAGAAGGGAATAAAAAGGGAGATGATGATGATATGCCACAATGCTATAAATGCAAAGGATTTGGCCATATGGATGAAGAATGCCCCAATTTGAGAAAATATACCGGGAGCAAAGCCTTTGCTGCTACACTTGATGATTCATCTGATGTTTACAACTCGGATGATGAAAAAAGTGAAGTTGCATTCATTGCAGAATGTGTCAAGTCTGATAATGCGGGTGATTCCAAATTAGATCTGGACTCTGGTTCCACCCCCATGGACACACTCCAAGTGACACATCTAGCAAAGAGATAATCATTTTTATCAAGCACAAACAACGTATTATCAGATGTAATTTTTGTGCTAAAAAGGGACATGATTATAAACAATGCCACACGACATACAAACGAAAAGTCAAGAATGCTGACAAACTTCAGAGAAAGGCTGCACACTCATTAATGTTCTTCGAATCTTCGAAGCTGCAAATGACAAGAAAGCTGGGAAATATCAGAAACATTCAAACTCCTTAAGAGCAACACAAGGAGTTGATAAATTCAAAAGAGTCAGGACTAATAATGGCAAACTTAGTTCAGAAAAAGATTATACATTAGACAATGAGCATAATCATGCTCATTCCTCCTCGCACTAGTTGCAAGAAGGGTTGACTCTTCATTCACTGCCCCTTGGAATAAGTTTTCACTATGTATCTGGGAAGGATCTTGATTTTTTAGATTTTTCTTTTTCGTTTGTATTCCCTTAAAGTAATTGATAACCCTCAATTAACCTTTCTATATGTCACTGGACAAAAAGTATCATGTTGAGCCAAGCTTCATAGATCTTATGACCTTCTCACTATTTACAGTCAAATGTTGTTTATGCAAAAGGTACAAATTGATTCTGGGTGACTCTCAAAGTGGGACACGTCAATGAAATAACAGAAATACAACACGTGTCAATAAACGTTCTAAATACGGTTCGCGAACCGTGTCGCTAAAATGTAAACTATCAGGATAAGTATCAATCCTATCTGATAGTTACGAGAGTCCTTATCTCTTCGAAAATTCTTAAAAAGAACTGTTTATAATGAAATTTGAGGTATCTTCTTATTTCATTTTAAACACTTCAAAATGGTAATCAATCTTCTGAATGACATCTCGGCAAGAGAGGCAAGGGAACTGTTGGACTCTTGGATTCGAGACAAGTCGATAAAATTGCCCGAAATTCTGAAATCTCCCACCACCGAAGAGACGGCGCATCCCCGGTAATGTTACTACCACAGGAGAATCAGCCACGCAACAGTCCAATGTTACAGTTTCAGACGTATTCTCAGGGACCGTATCCTCAAGGCTAAGGCGTATTCTGACGAGTTACATCGAGGGCCTCTATGCATTCAAACTCTCACCGTCCGTAAAGAGTCAGTGAATCAAAAGGTGGAAATCTTGATGCATCAATTATGTGAAGTCCTTTGCTTCTCAAAACCTCAGCGCAAGGATATGATCATAGCACTGAACTACGTGGTAACAGGGAGACGTCTACCACTTTAAGAAATATAGACTCAACACTTGCCGACACAAAGCAAGACCCCTGTAAAGTATGACTGGGGACTATTAGCCAGGAAAGGCTGGGGACTTCTCACCATCGTGTGTTTGTATGACACTGAATTTCCCAACACGCTGATGGACCCGAGGACGAAAAATCAACATTATTTCCGCGAAGACACTAGAGGATGTGGGGATCTCACTACATGAAGCCATTCACTCCCCAATAACATTGGAAGATCCAGAGGGAAGATCAATAACGACCTATGGACGAATTACTCTATAGGTGAAAGTGATTGAAGTGCAGACGGATCCTGAACTCCATGTTATCACATAAAGTTTGGAACACGACATGATTCTAGGACTTCCTTGGTTCAACAACAATCAAAGCTTTCTCGACGAGACCGCAACCCCGCCAGGAGCTTTGAATCAACCTGAAGACCTTCAAGTAGCAACAACGTATTTGCATAGAACATCAGAGATCTCGGCAGACTTCGAAGGGGGACCAGGAGAAACTACACTCCCACAAGAGGTCAAAGCTGCTCATATCACAAGGTATGAGTGGATGACAAACCCTGTTCAGTATTTTAGAAAATGAGTAATCCTTTCCTCTAGTCGCGACGCCCTTAGTGTACTATTTAATGAGTTGAATGTGAGAGATGGGAACACCAAGGGTAACCAGCCTCCCAAGCGCTCATGAAGACCGTTCCGAGCAGGAGGTTCTACAAATCCAGAACTCCCTCAACCAGTAATAAAGAATTCAAGATATGAGAATGGGTGATAAAGACAACCCGGTGAAGAGGAGAACGACCTAAAGGACCTTATATAGTCGCCAGTTCTACATTAAGTGGATATTATAAGTTGATTTCTGTCAAGGACGGATACAAGGATACATCAACAATACAGAAAAGATGGGTTGAAGCGTACTACGATTAAAATCCTTAGCTCCACCACATATAGTTAAGGTATACAAATACGGTATCCAATTATCTTTCAAAAATAATACTCCGTCCGTTCCAATTTACTTGAGGGTTTTAGGATTTTTTCATATTCAAAATTACTTGAGGGTTTTCCTATTTTTCCCATTTTTTGCCTAAATTATCCTTACTTTTGAGTCACACAAAAACATAGGAAATGGTATAGATTGACTTGTCCAAATGTTTGTCTTTAATACTTTCTATATATTTCTATTATTAAATCATATTACACTAGATTCTATGAACAAAAAGAATTAAAAACTATGAGAATTAAATGTAGTAGGGAGATATTATTATGGGTAAATCATGCTAAAAAATAATCTCTTTCCTTTTCCTTAAACTGCGTGAAAAACTCAAAACCCTCAAATAAATTGGAACGGAGGGAGTAATAAAGAAATTTTGTGAACCACAAGTCTAGAAACGAAGCCAAACCAGAAACCAAACCACTCATAAAAGACCAAACAACACGACATTCCCAGTTTTCTCACGAGCACCTCTCATCTCATAAAGAGCATGTCGCTCCTTTCTATAATTAGCCTTCAATTCAGCTACCTCATTTTCTTTCATGGCGACAACATAATCTGTAGCAGCATCACCCCGAACCTTAAAACCCTTTCGTTGTTCGAACCTCTCCTGTAACCAAGTCACATTAAGAGATTGGCTTTCAGCAGCAGTTATGGCGTCTTCCCAGTCCTGTAACATATTCGGCTCAACTTCACGCATGGCATACTCATGCATCTCAGCAATGCGCTCCAACAAAGCAGCAACGAAGCTTTCTGCCATGAAACGATCAGTGTCTTCGTTAGCGAGGTGCCCGAACCTATTCCAAATACGGGTACACATGTCTTGATACACTTTTGGTACTACGAAGCCGCCGACCACCACGCTATCGTCCCTGACTCTACTTAAAAGAGAGAACGCAACACCAGCATTCATATATAGAGCCTTCATTTCAGCATCCCTGGCGTCCTCAGAATCAGAAAACTCAAGTTCTTCAGTGTCATTACCAGAGACTGCATCTCCACCCACATCATCTTCTATCGACGGGTCCAT
>JAJJMA010335180.1:0-16297 GCA_023529015.1 Papaver nudicaule
TGAGGAATAGTGCGCATGTGCCTTTCGCACATGGCTGCGAGATAAGAAGAGTTAACTGATTTTAGGGCACACAGGAAATGAAAGGGGCCGACTGGTTATTCCCAACCTCAGCGCAGCGTTAAGGGGCACCTCGAAAACAGGCCCAATTCCTACAAGGAGGTCCAATTTCAGTTCAGTTTTATTTCGATTCAGGCGTCAGTTTTAAATGGGCTCAGCGTCGGTGGTTTGGCCCATTTGATGGAGTTGGGCTCAGTTGGCAAGGGTTTTGCGTGAAGTTGTTTTTGGAAATCAGAAAATAAAGGGGCACACTAATAAGAGATATAAAAGCTGTTCACGTCAGGAGGAGGATACGGACGTACGGGGAGAAGGTTTTCACGTACAGGAGTTCAGGAGGAGTTCTGGAAGGGAGTTATTGTTCACGGCGAGGGTTTTTGGCACGATTCTCGAGGCGCCGCAAACAAGGGTTTTTATGCTTTTTCATATTTACTTTATTATTTTCTATGGATTTCAATAAAGATATGTCTAGCTAAATATTTTTATATTGGTTAGGGATGTAGTCGGATATCAAAAACATGCTACTTGATTAATTTTGGAGTTATAATTATTCTTTTCATCATCGTTCTTATTTTACTGTGCGTATGAATGCATGATTGATGTATTGCATTAAGATTGAATATTAATTGATTTAAGTTGCAAACTAAATTAGTTTATGTTCATATCTATAACTAGAATTAGGTTTTGAGATACGAAATCGTCGATGAACCTTTTCACAAGTAGTACAATATAATTTCGATTGTGGTGATAGCTTTTAGGAATTGTATGTAGAATATGACCTTTGTTGAATGAACTGCTCCTGGTAGTTCATTGCATTGATTAGCCTATTTCACAGATATTAATGCTCTTAGAGAGTTGAACTCGATTACTCATGGTGTCGAGTTATTCTCTACGTAGTATTCACACATTCATCGTTATGGTGAGTGATGACATTAGGAAATTTCGGGATATTTTCGCGATGATGTATTCTAGGGCTTTTGATGATGAGAGATTAAATATAAACTCCAAATATTATTCATAGTGCATGTTATGTGATTGAAGATGAACCCTTAACCAATATTCTCGTCCCCTGATTATATCCTACATTTATTTGCTTTAGTTTTAATTTACTTTTATTGCACCAAACATTCCTCCCCTGGTTACTTAAGAAATCGATAATAAATAACAACCAATCTCTCTCTGTGGATCGAATCTGTTCTTGCCACTATATTATTTTATTTATTGTGAAGGTTAAGAACTGAAATATATTTGTGCGAATTCGACACGCATCAATGACAAAGAAGTAATTTTCTTCCCAAGCATCTTCGATACAAGGAAAGGAAAGAGGCAAGTTGTAGAGGGTAAAACACCACAAGAACACGTGTCAATATCGCAATGAGGGAATTTAATAGGAAGTGGCGTTCGAAATGTCTAAGAACCCAAAGAAGAGTGACTTGAAGAAGCGACCCGAAGATAGATGACGAAGGAGTATAATGCTCGGGATGTAAGAAGTTCTAGGGATGGCAAGTTGAGGTCGAAGGAAAATCAGCGAATGACAAAGATCCTTGAGAAGGCATTCCCGAAGACACTGCCTTACTCGACAGACTCTGACATCCCCACGATTGAGTAGTTTGTCCTATTAGCTGTAATCCACTTCCGACTCGGCCTATATAAGGCGAGCTCGAGGTCCATTGTAAGGGTTGGATTTTTGGTGTAATCTTAAGTCGTGAGAGTGAGATTAGGTTTGCATCTCCTCAAACCTCTAAGCATCATTTCCATGTATTATTGTCCAGAGAAATCCAAGTTATTGTTATGATTAATTCGTTATCTCGCTACTGTTAGTCTTAATCATCCTCGTTATTGTTCTTACTTTCTTCGTAATAGTGATCAATACCATATAATGCAACTAAGACCTAAGTTTAGGCTATTAGATATAATGGTTGTCGAGTATAAAGTGTCTATGCAGATTTTATACTCACACATTTATATTTAAAGTCTTGTAAAGTTGAACCCAAGAGTGTGGGATATGGTTTATATATAAATACAAAAGATTCATTCGTGAATAATCTTTTTTGTCTTAATATCACTTGTAATTATCCAAACAATACGCTAATATTTTTTTGTCATAATATAAAATATTCTAATGTATTACGTCCTATGGTATGTATCTATATAAAATCAAGTTTATGTGGTTTCAGTACGATAAAAGGAAAACTTTGTGGTAGGAGTAGTAAACTAGTAGTTGAGTAATAGAAACAATCCACTTTAATGTTTATGCATTGCCCCTGCAGATAAAATTGGCTTACAAAATCTTTTACAGTGTGCTAACGTTTTATCTCGAGGTGGTAATCTATATTAAGAATCTCAACATCAAGAATTTCTTCAAACCATACCCTCAAATGAATGTTTACTTCATCCACAAGCTTAACCCCAATAATTTACTCAATCTTTCTGATTCAAAACGGAATCCATCAAATAGAAAAGTCAATAAATCCTATCTTTTCACCTCCAGAGAACATATCTTTTAGACCTATTTGAATATTTTTTAAGTTTTCTGAAGCTTAGTATACCTAAACACAAGACCGTAAAAAACAATTGGCCTTTTTGTTTTGTGTTTTGAGACTTGGCCTTGTTCACTTTTTCGTACTATAAAGTACTATAACTTTGGTATTGTATTTATTCTTGCATCTTTTTTTCCTCTTTGAAGTAAGCTTTTTTCTTTATCCAGCTTTGTTGTTGGAGCAACGGGTTTAAAATGCTATTGAACTACGATTAAGATAATATAGGCATGGTTGGTTACGTCTTCAATTCCACATTTTATGCATGTTTTCAATATCAGTACTAGTTGTACTCCTAAATGCTCGTAATTAAGCGTCATATCTAAGTGTTTTAGGTGTAAAACAATAAAGAGAATCCGAGGGGTAAAGTGTGAAGTGTAATGATGTAATATGAAGTTGTAATGGTTCGAGAGGTCAAGATCGAACAAGACTCGCCTAAACCAAGAAATGGTCGTTCGAGTATTGCTTCAGTTACAAGAAGAGGAAATAGGGTTGGTTTAAGGGAGGGAAGCAGAGAAAGATGAGATCAGAGAATTGCTATGATTTTCTGTGATGTTGTGAATAAAGTTGCTAAAAGAATGGATATTAAGTTCTCACTAGATATTGAATGCTGAATGAGAAGAGTTAACCAATTATCGATAAGATGAATTGATTGTACTGCACTGAATTAAACTTGAACTGTCTTTCCAAACTGGTCGAGTGACCTATTTATAGCAATAGAATTCCAACTGATCTCGTAAGAAGTGGAAGAAGTGGAAGCGTGGGAGTGTGGAGTAAGTGGGGACCAGTTGTTAAGAGTCTTGCGCCTAATATTAGGGAAGACCAACAACCCACTTTCTCATCCCCTCTTTTCAGCAACGTTCACACGACTTAGCTTTCTTTCCCGTTGAGTAATTGAGCCGTTGCAATCACACGTGTCGTAGACCACCAAACCAAAACCCTAAAGAATATCCCCCCATGTAACTTACTTGATTCTCGTAAGATTTGTTAAGCATTGAATATTTGTTAAGTCAAAGCTGACTAAGTGCAAGTCGTACAAATTACTGGTAAACTCAGACTTCGCATAAAAATAGAGATTTAAGCGATAAGCTTGTGCATCTCTTTTAGGTTTGGTTTAAGGATTGAGCCGTGCAATTGCCGTTTAAACCAATGAGAATAGTCTAAGGATCGAGCTATGCAATCGCCATTTAGATTGAGAGGATTTCAACAACTCTCTTTGGCAATAGTCAAGTAAATACGACTTTTTGTTTGCCATAAATATGAGAAATTGGATTGTGGCATATAATGAACCAACTCCCTGAGTAATATAGACATATGAATGTCCAAAATAATATAAGGCATAGCCATGAGCCATGATTAAGAAATTAGCATTGATCTATAGAAGCAAGTTTATAATCAGGAAAACAAACGAGTGATGCTAACACAACGTAGCCATAATCAAGAATGCATGAGTATTTCCAATTCAAGACCTAAAGATAGGCCACATGAATGATAATAAGCTATGTTACATAGCACAATAATCTTATTAGGAAGTTAGGCATAGGATGTACAGGGATGAACCATAACATTATGTTATATTCAGATTTCTGGACAGTTTAAACGTCACTTACTCCAAAAATCACCCAGGCCAGCCTATATTCGCTAAAATCACGACATTTTAGTATGTTATGGGAACTCACAGATGAGAAACTTTCATGAAGGAAGTTTCTCCTGGATCCTCACGGATTAGCCCGTAGAAATCAGTCTTTGAGGAAATTCGTAATCTGTCAGATTTCCGAATTTGATTAGGAAACTTAGAATATCATGGATTCAATAAAGACCATAATCATCTAGGACTTGGATCAGCGGGACCCATAAGAAGAGGTAACTCAAGAATGAATAAGTCGGGTTCTCAAGCTATGGCATGTGATAAAAGTGGGGTCTACAAGGATTGCAAGCGTACGAGCAAGCCTCGTATGAGCAAGACTTGTATACGAGCAAGCCTCGTAAGTGAGTGGGCCTTGTATACAAGCAAGGCTCGTATGTGAGCAAGCCTTGTATACAAGCAAGGCTCGTGCATGAGTGAGGATGGGGACGAGCAAGGCTCATGCATGAGTGAGGATGGGACGATCCAGGCTAATGAGTGAGCTAGTGTGTAAGCGAGGCTAGGACGCAAGCCAGTGCACAAGCAAGGCTAGGATGCGTGTGGGATGGGATGCGCGTAGGCTAGCAACCAATTCTCTTATCCCTATAATAAATAAATTCATACCTTGCCTTGAGCTATCCACCTGACGACGCCAAGATGCCTGAAATTTGTGCAAAATTACTCTTGCAACCTCCTCACCCAAAACCACCATCAACACTAAGGTATTAGGTGCAACTAGTATTGGAGAATGTGTTTCCAAGTTTCTATTTCCAACAAAATCATGGAAGAGGGAAGTATAATGGTTCCAACCTTGCCCCAGGACAACTCATTTCCAAGGCATGGATCACGTTGTTTAAGAACATACTTTGGATTTCATTCCTAAGCGTCAAGTAATTTGCCGCTTGGTCTAACAAGATGAGAGCGCCAACACCTGGTGATAGGTAGGCGATTCTGTAACTGCATCATTCTCGTTAGGATGGTAGAAAAGATGTTCGATTTTATCACATTTCTACAACGTAAATTAGAAATGACATCAATTAATTCTTGGACAATCTTCTTCCAGCTGACCAAATTGGTTATGGAACATCAATTTCTTCAGGTCGAATCTTCAACGCCAAAAACAATCAACAATCGTTTTTACCGTTACATCGAATCTCCAAACCATAGTAGCTAAATTAATAACCATAGTTCAAGGCTCTGCACTTATTTTCTGGTTCAATTCATTTGCATAATGGCGGCTACATATTCAGCCACCTCCTTGTTGAGGTTACCCGACGATGTCCCGATTATTAACGTTTGCAGGCAGAATTGGCAAAAATCTACACCATTGACAGAATCCTTTGAAAAATATACATAATTCTTACAAGTCAATTCATCCTCGCAAATAATAAACTTTAGACCACGAACCTTGGGTACTTTAGGTTACCCACGTTTAGAACGTTGAGAAGTTGAAGACATTGTAAGAAATCTTGATTTGCCTTGCCACGTGGCCAGGCAAATGTGATTTTGCACTATGGAAAAATAGGCAAATCTAATTAAAAAATATTTTTAATTGAACCCATTGAACTTTATTTTGTTAGGATATTAGTTGTGGGATGATTTGTAGGAGAGATTAAGTAGGAGAGATTAATAGGATATATTATAAAATCTTAAAGTAGAAGAGATATAGTATAAAAGTAGGAGAGATATTTTATTTAAAGAGAGAGATATTTTCGGTCGGGAAAGAGAGTATCTCTATAGAGAGAGACAATCTCGGTCGAGAGAAACTCTCTCGACCGTGTAACTTACTAGCTAGCGCTAGTAGCTCCATCCAAACCGGCAAACAGGCAGATCTGGCGGTTTGCCTGGCCGTTTTGGTGTTTTAACCCCTCCATAGTGGGTAAAATAAGGCAAAACTCTTGGTTTGCCTTACCCATAGGAAGGGGCCTAGAGATGCAGTGAATAGGAGGTATTTGAAATTGTACAATAATAACTTGTACTTCAGCCGTTAAACAGCTAAAGACCTGTCAAGTGAGGCCGAGCTATGACTTGAGTAGCTCGGCCTAGCGTTAACCTCTTGGTTAATGTTCTGTCGCACCATTTTCACAATTATTCATTCTATGCATGGTGGGATTAACATGGGAAAATCTTTTCATTTGTTCATTCCGAAAGAATTGGCCTTATACTAAATTTGGTTATCCTGGAAAATGAATTTTTCCCCCCATTTCTTATGCTAAATGAAGAACAATAAAAGTGTAATTTTTCCTCAAATGAAAGGACTCGGGAGTATGAGGATTTGGCACCACAACTATCTCAGAGCAACCACACTCATGGTCCAATAATCCTAAATATGGAATAGGATTCCACACAATGGTGCAGAATAATTTGGAACAAATCCAAAATAACCATATTCTCGTTCCAAAATTGGGACACAAATTTGGGTTTGGGTTTCAGCCGACCAACGATTTTTATAACTTCGTCAACGCTTGAACGGTAATAATATCATCGTCTAAAATAGAACGTAATTTTTAATGACGTTAATAACTTAACCGAAATTATTAAATTCTCCGGACGTAAACGGTTTTATTAGTTGCGTCATAGGTAACGAAAAATATAATTGTTTTTTTAATTTCGGGAATGTTTCACGATCTTTATAATTGCATTTACACGCCGCAATAAATATAAAACGTTGTGTTGAAAGATATTAATAAAATCGTGAATGACTAAAACGATTTTTTTAATATCGTTTAAACGTAAATAAAATTAACGTGAAAGATGTAACGTGATTTATAATATCGTGAAAGTACACAAAATTTATATTAACGTTTCAGTTCATCGAGATATTAATATTACCGCGATCATTTACACGAAATTATTAAGGTCGTGTAACTTATAGCTTTGGCTTACCGGTGCAGATTTTGGACGAAAGGCTAAAGCTATGTCCTATATTTGGGTATGGAATTTGGGGTTTGAGACGCGTATGGGTGTGGTTGCTCTCAAAGGTCCCATACAGGTGATAAGAAACAGGCTGCTTTCATGTTTATGCATTGGACTTGTAGATAAAAGTGGCTTACAAAATGTTTTACAGTGTGCTAATGTTTTATCTCGAGGTGGTAATCTATCTTTAAGAATCTCAACTGTAAGAACTTCTTCAAACTATACCCTCAAATGAATGTTTACTGTTGCTTCCAAGCGATATGACTTGAGTAGCTCGGCCTAGCGTTAACCGCTCGGTTAAGTCGCGCCATTTAAACCAACAAATCTATTGGTTTGTCCACCCATTTTCACAATTTATTCATTCTATGATGGGATTTATGTTTGATTTGTCCATTCCAAAAGAATTGGCCTTATACTGAATTGGGTTATCTTGGAAAACTGAACTCCACCCCCTATGCTAAATGAAGAAGAATAAAATGTGTAATTTTTTCTGAAAAGGAAGGACTCTGGAGTATGAGGATTTGGCACCACAACTATCTCAAAGGTCCCATATTGGTGATAGGATGGTTTATCTAACACGTGGAAGCAAAAATTTATACTACCTCCGTCTCATATTAATTGAGTTATTTCATTTTTTTTATATTAGTCTATTTTATATTAGTATTAACTTTATACGTGAGCCAAAATCTACATCGTGGCCCAGAATTTGCCATTGTGACTAATATAGCTTCAAGTGACATTTCCCTATTTGCCAAGTGAGGGACAATGTACAAAATCTGGCCCAGATGCCCAGATCCAATGGTTCGCTTCATAATCCCAATGATGCACCGCGAAAATGCTATGTGTACTCTCCTGTTTCTCACAATCACAAACATTTTTTTCCTTTGGCCTCACTTTTGCCCACTACCCATCCCACTGCTAAGCACACAAAGTACTGATCGTTGGATTAAATTTCTAGATTTTTCTCTAGATTTTTGGGTGTATGTGTAGAATTACTCGATGCACCGTGAACCAAAGGCAAAATCTACCACGTCTGATAATCCCTCTCGAAATAATATCGACAGAACCCTTTTGGGTGCATAAAAAGAAGAGTAATTCTATATTGACAAAGGTTTACACAAAAATTTATACATTGGGGGATCCGACGGTCAGTACTCTGTTACTGAATCATATGATATGGTGTGAGTGCAGTGGGGTCTGCTCTTAAAATTTGGTTGTGTCTTGTTGTTTAAACGTTTGTGTAAAATGCTTTGTGCATCTAGAATTCTTGTAGATGGTTGACTATGGATATTTGCCGAGCAACTCATTGTCTCATTGGTCACCTTGCCTTCAAGATTGTAGCATTTTCATCACGGAGTAGCCCAAAAATGAGGAAAGACAAACACACTATAAGTTTCAAATTGCAACTATTCCATTCATGCCTTAACTAAGTACCAAATACTACTCCAATCCACCTCCCCATTCGGTTTCTTGAAAACGTTTCGTGCACCACCATTTATGCACTTCTGTTGTACCTTTTGGTCCCACTTGGTATCCGTTTGTTATGTGCACAACCCATTTATGCACTAAAGAATTAAAATTTGGTTACCCCTAACGAAAAGAAAAGATTTTGGGCCAATCTGACCAAACAGTTTGCAGTTGCACAACCCATGACTGACCTTCTACATAAGACCTCTCTTCCTTTCTCTCTGCACACCATATTCATCACACTGTTTTGTTATCCTCTTGCACTAGAGATAGAGAGAAATGAAAGGTTGCAGCACTGTTTCCATTGCACTACCCATTGTTGTGTCTCTTCTACTTTTCTTGTTTACAAACATTGAAACCTGCTCTGCAGCTAAGAAGAATCCAGCCACCATTACCAATACTACAAAGTTCATAAAAGCTTCATGTAATTGCACAACATACCCAAAACTCTGTATCAAATCCCTCTCAATTTACTCCAACAAAATCAAAACCAATTACACCATGTTAACTTACATGGCTCTCTCAGTGAGTCTAAGAAATGCGGAGAAAACATCGAAGACTGTTACGAAGATTGCGCAGCGCCGAGATATAAAGCCAAGTGATGCTATGGCGATTAAAGATTGTGTGGAGAACATTGGCGATTCAATCGATGAGTTAAGGGACTCTTTAGATGAAATGAATAATTTGAATCAAACTGACTTTGATTTTAAATTGAGTAATATAAAGACTTGGGTTAGTGCTGCATTGACAGATGATGATACTTGTATGGAAGGATTGGAGGATGAAGAAGTTAAAGGTAATGCGAGGATTATCATAAGGAAGAATGTTGTAAAAACTGCTCAGTTAACTAGTAACGCCTTAGCCATTGTTAATGGCCTCAAATACAAACCGAAAATATCACATCACTAGTACTGTTTGTTATCCCTAGGAGTAAGGGACACCCAGAATTTGAGTAATTCAAGACCCCATAATGATAGCATCATACTTTTGTTTGAACCCCAACGGTAATAAACAGTGGTAACTTTGTATTTCGCAGTTATGGAATTCTAGCTTGATATGTGAACGGTAATATGCCCGTTGAGAAGTTTATCTAGTTGGTGCAAAAAAGCATCATCCAAAACCAAACATTGAGACAACAACCAGTGGAATTCTAACTTCTATTTTTTACCATGAGTGAATTCCAGACCACCTAACAACCTTATAAACAGCGAGAGAGTGTACAAAAAAAGGCTTACCCTTTCAGCGAGAGATCAGCTTTTCAAAACTCGAAATGAGGTCAAATTACAGTAGACAAGCACAACAATGCAGGAAGAAAAGAAAAAGAAAACAATACTAAAGAGAAGATTTTAGTATGTCACCAATGCATTGTGCAGCAGCAAAGCTATATATACATGAGTTAAACTAGCAAATTCAGGATAAGAGAAGTTATACACAGGCATGGACTAGAAAATCAAAACTAGTTCTCCAACTTAAAACCATATAAGTGCAATAGAATATTATGGTGCAAAATATATACTGTAAATAAGTTTTCAAAGAAAGTTTTGATCCATCCAAAAGAATTTGGTAACCCAAGACTCAGGTTAGTTCTGCCATGTGAGTTCATCCTTCAGCACATGCTCCCATTCTGATGAAGAAGGACTATCATAACTTCCAGCAGATACTCGTCTGCCAAATTTGTCAGGTATGTATGACTGGATAATGGACTCGTCTGGGACACAGAGACCACCAACATATGGAACATCCTGTATGCCTTGCAAGTTTGAGATTCCATCTTCTGTTTCATCCACCACAATGAAAGGCCAAAGTTTGCTCCTCTTTGTGACCCCTTGGTCAACTAGCTGGATCGGCCGAGCCTTTATCTCGACATTTGTACCGCTAACCCCACCTTGGCTATGTGTTTTCTTGGCAGTTTCAGTGTTGGCTTCATCCTTGGTGGATCCTTGAGGTTGGCTTCCTTCTGTACTCATGCAACTTAAGTTATCAACCCGGCACTTCAGAATATTGAGCCTCGCCATAACTGAAGCTTCGCTATCATTTACCTGATCGTTATTGTTTGTCTTGCATGCTTCCTTGGCTGTGGTCTTTGTATTCAAGCTATCTTTAATTCCCTGCAGTTGATTCCCCTCTGTGCTCATGGAACTTGAGTTATCAACACGGCACTTCAGAATGTTGATTCTGGCCATAACTGAAGCTTCGATATCATTTACCTGATCGTTAGTGTTTGACTTACTTGCTTCCTTGGCTGTAGTCTTTGTATTTGAGCTATCTTTAATGCCCTGCAGTTGATTCCCCTCTGTGGTCATGGAACTTGAGTTGTCAACCCGGCACTTGAGAAGATGAAGCCTGGCCATAACTGAAGCTTCAACATCCTCAACCTGATTGTTAGTGTTTGTTGGACTTGTTTCCTGGGTAGTGGTCTGTGTACTCAACTTATGTTTAGTAGTTGGAGACAATGCCTCGAAGATGTTCTGGTCACCAATTGGGCTCAAATGTTCCTCCACATTGATAGATTTTTTTCCTGTCATACATGAGTCTGTTTCAAACATTCAGGGTATGCCAAAAAAAAAATCAAAAAGGAAAAGGTGCATCAAGAATTAGGGTTTAGTGTTATTGATTCACCTTTTTCTTGATGTTGCCTGTACTCCTTCTCAATCTTCATGTTTGCACATCTAGCATTATATTTCATGGAACACATTGCAGCTTCGGCCTCAATCCACAAGTTCTTGTATAATTGAACCCTTGAGAGTGATACCTCCTCCTCCTCATCGTCATCATCATAATCATCTCTACTTTCCTTGAGATGCTTCTTTATACGCTGTAGATTAAACAAGGGAATAAATCTCTATGCAGACGTTTTTACATAGATTAAACTTAAGAAGTAGGATAGGAGAAGATTCACAAAGTAATGCATTTGTTTGACTTTTACACATAAAACTACAGGGTGATATTCAAACTTAAAAAACGTGTACCAGCAAAAAAGATCAGAATTACACCTGAATCATGTCATTATCTTTTTCAAAGCCAGTGTTGCCAAATTGGGGGACAAGACCCTGGCGCATAGTAGAGGGCATCAATCCCTTAAGGACCGTATGACTCTCACACAGATTCTGAAGAGCACATGCTTCTTCTGTTGTGACCTGAGACATGCCACCGGCAACTCCCTACAAAAGAAGAAAATAGAGTTGTGAGTAAAAATAGTATGGTCCACTCTGTTCAAGCGAACTGCGGACACCAACACCTGTGCGGCAAGGTTAATGCATACAAACATGGAACTCAAATAAGTTCACCTCCTTTTAGCATCAACAATCTCGAGGCCAAATTTTGAAAGTAAAAGAAACAAAACTCACCACCATGTTATTAGTTCGAGTGAAAAGCATTATTCTTGAGATAACATAAGAACAGGGTATGGCAAAACTCATTTCAAGAGTGTTTCCAATAAATAGAGGGAAAAAAAATGCGACAACAATTATCTTTTAAAATCACAAATTAGATATATGCTAGAAGCAATTAACTTGCACTCCCACAAAGAATAAGATGTCCGCTACTAGTTTCAAGCAAATTGCTAAGATATCAAAAATTATATCACATGATTTAAATACTGAACTGAACGGGGAAGTTCTCGACTAGCCTTTAATGTTTCAATCAAGATGATCAAAAAAGTTCCATATAACTGCAAATAGATAAGATTAGATACCTTGCACGGATCAGGTAAACTAGAACAAGGACTCATCGACTGTGGGAAACTCGATCCAGGCCCTGATCCCATTGTTCCAGGCTTCATCAAAGCACAAGTATTAAGATTACTGGTTATACGCTGGAGAATCTCATGGTCTTGTTCCTTCAATGTACTTGCACCATTCAAGCAAGTAGCCAATAGCAGCTCAGATAGATTATGCATTGCATTAATAAGTAGACCAGCATCTAGTTCGGGCATCCGTTGTTTACTAGCTGAAGTATTAGATCCTTCTCCAACTGGATCTGCACTGTCCAGACCTCTTCCAATAGTAATTTTCTCTTCTGCTTTACTTGCCACGAAACATTCTTTGTTGGGTTCTTCGGACCCACACGAAGGACGAACACTGTTCCTATCCGTCACTTCTAAAGGTGGACCTGCAAAGGATGATGCCATATTACCATTTGCTTCTTGCTCATTTTCCTTAGAGATTGGGTTTCCATTTTCTGATTGAGATACAGCTGCAGTGTCATCACCATCGCTTGTAAAAGGAAAAGAACGAAAAGCGGGAGCTCCTTTCCAACAAGGCGAATCTACAGGAGGGTTAAACCGATCAAACGTATCCGAAGAACTTTCAACAGACTCAGCGGCAACAGAAGCTGCCACAGGTTTGACAGTTGAAGCGTCATTGCAACTGAATTTGTTTCCTTGCTCCCCATTAAAAAATTGGTTCCATGAATTTTGCAGAATGGGACCACCATTTGAGATGATATCTTTTCTCGAAGTTGAAGAACTCGTTACAGTGTGGTTGGTTCTAACCATGTCATCATTTACACTGCTGGTATCAGCAATTTCTTTGCGATCAAAACTCAGCTGAATAAAGGGATCCTTTTGGTAAGCACTGGAGAGAGTACAGTCTCTAAGATCTTCAGCATTAAAACACTTGCTTCCAGCTCTTTCAATAGGATTCATATTTGCTGACTTAATTGGCTTCTTAGGAGGCGAAGAAATTGTTCCCACGGTTGAAGATGTTGGGCCTGCGGAGTAATATGCATTTGATGGATAAAATTTTGGATCGTCTAAAGATGAGAAGCTCTGGTTGAAGGAACTATTGTTTGCACTTAGCTGACTCCATGGCTTCACGGCAGATCCCGTGTACGGCTCCACTGGGAAAGGCATTTCAGAAATTTCTGGGTAAAAGGCAGAGGAACTGAACAATGAGTGACTTGCCATTTTGGAAATGGACATTCTGGCATTCTCCTCTGCCGATGATGCAAATTTAGCATTTAGAGAATTTGCATCATATTCTCCTAGCAAAGGCTCAACTGTTTTTCCAAGTGAAACCCCAGAAACTTCGCCACGAGCAGCAGTCCAACCATCAGCAAGAGGTGTTTCTATAACAAAAAACAAACAAAATGAGTTTACTATTTGGGCCAAAACATCAGAGACTAATGCCTTATCGTCTAGGCTGATACTAAACTATATGTAACAGGTAATGTCACAATCTCTTTCTTACGACATCTAACTATATGACAAAATGACATGCCTAGTCCAGCCATCCAATGTCAAGGCGAAGTTGTGAAATGAAAGACAACTTTTTGCAACTGACTTCAGCAACTCAGAACTTCAGGATGATGATATCCATTAGAGATGATTGACCAGAAACCTAAATTGAAAATCATGTCTCTAAGAGCTCATTAATGATACTGTAATATGGTAATCGAAACATCCGACACCATTCAAATTATATGTCTAGTAGAACTAGAAACACTAACTGCATACCCACATCCAAAATAATTAAGCATTAACTCTTGGAACTTATATTTGTTATGCATTAATGAAAAATTAACGAAGATGATACACTCTCCTTCTGTATCCTCTGCTTTTTCATGTAATGTGCATGTACGTTGTAATGAAACTCATACAGAAAGCTGAAATTTAAACGAACAAAAAATCATCCCTACCATCCTTCTGTTATACCCACCACACACACATAACTTACCTTAGTAACAATACCTCCGGGGGTAGTAAACATTCCATCCCCTCTTATAAACAGAAGTTATGAATAGAGAGAGGTGGACCCTATCTTGTGTAAATGAACAATAAATCCTCCCCTACCATCCTTCTGTTATACCCACTCACGCACGCACAAATTATCTTAGTAACAATACCACTGGAGGTAGTAAACATTCCATGCCCTTTTATAAACAGAAGTTATACATAGAGAAAGGTGGACCTTATCTGTTAGACCCCAACCATTCTCCAAACAAATCATTCCCAAGGGTTAATTTCATACGCGGCAACATGTTTATTACTCTGCCTATTTTGTATAATGTAACAAAGAGACTCTGGTTCTAAAGTGCACATGAAATTCACCACGATTTAGACATAGTACATATGAAAAGAAGCAAGATTTGGCGCTATGGTTTCTAGCATGCAAGAGAAACAAATTTACAAAGTCAAGAATGGAATTGGTACAGTATATTTTTGTAAGCAGGGAATTATATGCATGCAAATCATAATGGTTGACTGAACCTGAATACAGACTATTAGCCCTCACAAAAGTAGGCACCCAGCAAAACAGTATCCTGAAGTTGTAAACAGAGAGGAACATGCAATGGAGAATTTAATTGCTAGATTGATATTCAAGTATAACTCGAAAGACGAAATGGTGCCGATGAAACTAATCTTAAATGTAAACTCAGAAAAACCAAAACAGAAAAGAAAGATAACCCAGGCCCTAAAGAAAAAGAAATACCTTCAAAAGGCGTATTTTTGAAAGTCGACGAACCAGTGAGAACCTTCTCCGTCCAGCCAAAATAATCATGTTCCTTCCTACCACCTTGCTCCTCCCACTCACCTGCCCTATTCCAAAATCCCCCCCAAGTCGGTGTTCTATAACCTAAGCCAGAACCATTTGGAGCATCATAGTGAACTGGTTTCGACATTTCAGATGGAGCAGCAACACCAGACATTGTTTTAACATCAGAACCATCAGGTTTCCTAATGACTACTGATGGACTACTTTTTCTGTCACCAACACGAGGCTCATATGGTCTTACTCTTGCTTTATACGATGGCTGAACTTGGGAAAAACTATTGCATGTAGCAGTAGTAGTAACAGAAGTTGCATTTGGGCTTACAATTGGAACAAAAGCATTACCACCACCACCACCACTACCACCGTCACCATTTAGGTTGCCAATAGTTTGAGCGTCGAAATAGAAGGGTTTGTTATAACTGAAATTGTAGTTGTTGTTGGTAGTGCTAGTATTACTGGTTGAAGGAATATATTCAAGACTAGGGTTTGTGAATGATTCAGATAAGGTTGGTGTAGCAGTAGTAGGAGGATGTAAATGAAGCCAGTTATTATTGTTTCCATGCGATGAAGATGACGATGGATATGGTAAATAAGCAAAAGATTCTTGATCTAATCCATAAGGTTTATTATTATGATTTGATAAATCAATTGTAAATGGTGGAGCTAAAGGAGATAAATTTGAAGTCGCTGGAGAAGTAAATCCTCCTCCTCCTCCTCCACCACCACCACCACCAACACCACCACCACTATAATCCAATGAACCAAGACCCATCATTTTGATTCAACACGTAATCGATTCAGGCTTTGATCAAACAAAAACAACATGCAAACAGACAGACGAAAAGCACAAATCAAATCGAAACAATTAGTAAATCGAAACCCTAAATTGAAATCGAAAATCGGAATGATGGAAAGTGAATTTTCTTGGTTCGAAACGTACCTGAGAAGCGAAACAGCTAGGATTTTGTGTTCTGCCTCTTTTGAGGAAAGAAATGAGGAGCCCTAGGTAAAGAGTGACTAGTGATTAAGTGTTTGTGTGTGTGAGGATGGATGGATTGAGTTTTACAACAGCTTTGTGTGTTTTCCGGAGGCTTTTAAGTTTTAACAAGTTCGGGTGGGTCCATATGGTACTTATCGGAATATGCTTTTAGCAGACAGTCACACTCCTTGGGTTGTTTATTGGTTAAGTAGAGCAATTATGGCAC
>JAJJMA010335183.1:0-11566 GCA_023529015.1 Papaver nudicaule
CTGAGCTATAAGGATGTGCCTGAATAGGCGATTTGCCTTTAATAAGGTGTTGGTGCTACGAGGTGTTGCTCCATGATATGTGGCGCCATGAGGTGTGGCACCATGGTCTTGGTAGCGTCGTGGATGCTGGCGCTACGAGCTTTGCACCATAGTCTATTCGTTGTAAACTCCGACAGTTCGCGTCTTGCGTGTCTCCTGATGTTTGCATCATATATCTTAACTCACTGGTTGTATCATCACGAAATTTTTACACATGGTATTAGACGTCCAGGGAAGTATTGTGTCCAAAAATCTCTTCGAGGCTCCTCGTAGATTTTCCGCAGTACTCGGCGTGGTCTTGCACATGATTCATGATTGCGCGTCTCGTGTGTGCTGTAGTGTTTGTGTCGTATCTCCCAATCCCCTTGGTGGATTTGTACGAAATTTTAGTATGTGTTGGGAGACATACATAGAAAGATTGTGTCCAAAATCTTTCCAAAATCCCTTGTGGATTTCTCAAACCAGTGGTTTCTTCGCGACGGAAGTTGCTGGTGCAGGAAATTCTGACAGCTCTTCTTTTCTCCAATGTTCACGCCATATTTCTCAAACCACATGGAGTTATTGTATGAAATTTTACCACAAAGTTGTAGACATTAAAACGGAGTTTGTGTATAAATTTTACCCAAGGAATCCTCACGAGCTTTCTGCAGCAATTGTTTTGGTTTCGTATGTAAGTTCTGTCCACTTGCTTCGGTGTGCTGTAATGTTGGCGCCATATCTCTTGATCCACGGATTGGATTGCCACGAAATTTTTACACATAACATTATACACTTGTAGGAAGATGTTGTCTAAAATTCACCTTCAGATATCTTACTGATCTTCCGCGTTTCTCGTTTTCGTGAAGGTTGTCGTACAGCGAATTTGGTATGTAGTCGTGAGCACATCTTTGTTTGTCTCCAGAGTAGGTTTGCTCCATGGAGACCCAAAATAAAATAATTTCCCCAAAATAAGGTTTACCGTACTTGGTTGGTAGCTCTATCACTGAAGTTGTAGGCAATGGTGTTGATTAGAGTTCTTCTCTTGAGTCTCCCTTCCTTCAAGAGATTTGTAGTGGGTAGTCCCATACTGTATGGATACCTCTGGTCGAGTAGGCTCTTCCCATGCTGTATGGATATCTCCGGTCGAGTAGGCTCTTCCCATGCTGTATGGATACCTCCGGTCGAGTAGGCTCTTCCCTGATGATGAAACGCTTTGGTAGAGACAAGCATCTGTTGTACTTCACGTTTCCCTTTGGGTCGTGGCAGCCGGTATTACTATCGTACTCGGTGGAGTGAAGAGCGGTGGTGGCGAGGAGTCCCCCAGCCATATTTTCTGATACCTTATCAGTGTCTCTCATTGGGTTCGCCTTTCCTCGTGCAAACACATGTGTATTGGCCTTTCGAAGATGAGTAGGTAGAGCGTTCTCTCTAGTTGTTGAGAATCATCGGGTCGGGGTAATCCGGTTGTGAAAAAGAAGGGGTACCGAAATACTACCAACTTTTCGTTTTGGCTCGTGAGTCTTATGGTAAAGTCTGGACGATCTCAAAAATCAATATCCAAACCTCTAACTGGAGTAATCTCGATAGTTAGGTAATAACGTACTACTTGGTGCTTTAATTATAAATCAGAGTTATAATGCGGAAAGTAAAAGCACACAAGACACCAAACGTTTTTTAACGAGGAAACTGCCTTGCAGAAAAACCTCGGGACCTCGTCCAGTTTTGAACACCGCCCAGTACAAACTGACTACAAACTCTAGCCTACTATAAGACTTCGGTCTGGGATGTAGCAGAGACCAACTCAAGCCCTCCAAGCGAATTGGCTACTGTCGCCTTCCTTACGTCTCTGGATCCCCCACAGATCGTCACGCACTTGATTCCCCTAGCTGACGTCCGTTACAGGCCTAGGAGTTGCTTTGACCGATGCCAAAGGCTTTTGTCAGCAATACTGGGTTTTAAACCAAAACTGTTGACTTATGGTGTAACTGTGCTCTATCAGTTTACCATAAACAAGATGACTTCCTTCGGATAGTCAAATCCAGGTCATACGGAAATCTACTTCACAAATCGGGGCTGACACGCAAACCAAGTAAGCAATGCCCAATCTGTATCTACACTAGTGGATTTGGTCCATATTACAACCCTATGTTATGACCCCTATTAATGGTGGCTAGTGTTTTGACCTCTAAAAGGGGTGGTAACACTAGAAATAAAGTAGACAAAATTATTAAAAATTATACTACCCTTGTTATGGGCTGATTTATAAATATTTTAATTTCCAAAAAACCATCAAATGAACTACCCTTACACAACCCTGAACCATGGCTGTTGCCATAGAAGTCAAATTGACTAAAATTCAGTCAACAATGGAACGAACCTAACTAGGGGTCGCAGACCCGGAAAAAGAAATACAAAAAAACCATCACGTATAATACCCTATTACTACTGATGTACATGGTATTGTCTACGGAAGACCCTAGTATAAATATTTTTTTTATCATTCTTCAGCTTAAGAAAACCTAATCCTCTACCTTCTTCTCAACTCGCAGCAGCAGCAGCAGCAGCAGCGAAGAACATCCAGAAATTTCTTCTTTTTCCTTCTTCTTCTTTTTCCTTCTTCTTCTCCTTCTCTCTACAACTTCTGCTTCTTCTTCTTCCCCTCTATTAAACTATCGCGACCAACACCAGCAACTTCTGCTTCTTCTTCCTCTCTTGTAAACCACCACCACCATCAAACTAATGATGGGTTTTAATCAGATATCCAAATAGAGTTCCTAGTATGATTTTTAGGGTTTCATGAAATCCGATTGAAACCCTAATCATTCTAGATAAATCTAAAATGGGTTTTTAGATCTGAGTTGCAGGATGGGTGTGATTTTGATTTTAATTTCGAAATCATTAGGGTTTTGTATTTGATTTTGATTTACGTTTTGATTTAACATAGGTTTTGTATTTGATTTTGATTTATGTGAATTTTGATTTTAGGGAGGTGATGGAATTAGGGTTGTCTGATTGAAATCTGGGGATTTTTGGGTTTTTAATGTGTTTTTGACCTTAGGGGTGGTACTTTCGATGTCAGTATCTTGACCATTGATAACGGAGTTTTTGAGGTGCTTTCCACTAACGGAGACACTCATTTGGGAGGTATGATTTCGATATTTGCTGGTGTTTTACTGCTCAATTGCGTTTTTACAGGACTTAGTTTGCTAGTAATTTAAATGGTTGATTGTTAGAGTATAGTAGCTTTAGAAAAAATTTAAAAAACATGAGTTAGATTCCATTAGATATGAAATGAAATTAGTTGCATTGCTCAAGAGTGTCTTTATAGTGTATGCCTACCGATATCTGTTTTTCTTATGATCCATTTTATAGTTTTATAGTTTGCTAAGTCCTACATATTCATTATTTGTTAGTGTAATGGTTTCAGACAAATTAACAAATTCTGACTGCACCCGAGTCAATTTCCTATCCTTTGATTTCTGACTTCATCATTATAGAAATAAATTAGTGTGTTTGCATTTCTCAGGAATGCCTATATGCCTACCGACTACACAATGCATATCATAATGCCTACCAGTTACATTATGCATTTTATAATTACTAAAATCTCATTCTGATTATATTCTTGAAATTCTATCCACAGGTGAGGACTTTGACCACAGAGTTATGGATTACTTCATTAAATTGATCAAGAAGAAGCATGGAAAGGACATCAGCAAGGACAACAGGGCTCTTGGAAAGCTAAGGAGGGAGTGTGAACGTGCTAAGAGAGCTTTGAGTAACCAACATCAAGTCCGTGTTGAGATTGAGTCTTTGTACGATGGTTTGGACTTCTCTGAACCACTTACCCGTGCTCGTTTCGAAGAATTGAACAATGATCTATTCAAGAAGACCATGGGACCAGTGAAGAAGGCTATGGCAGATGCTGGACTAGAGAAGAAGCAGATTGATGAGATTGTCCTTGTTGGAGGAAGTACCAGGATTCCTAAGGTTCAAGAGCTTCTTAAAGAATACTTTGACGGCAAAGAACCCAGCAAAGGTGTCAACCCAGATGAGGCTGTTGCTTACGGTGCTGCTGTACAAGGAGGTATCTTGAGCGGAGAGGGTGGTGATGAAACAAAGGTACGTGATCTTTTCTCCTTATATATATGTTTCTCAAAATAGTTCTTCTGTACAGTTCTTTTATTGCGACAAACTTCTGATGGACTTGTATCTGATGCAGATATTCTTCTATTGGATGTCGCTCCACTTACTCTTGGTATTGAAACTGTTGGAGGTGTGATGACCAAGTTGATCCCTAGAAACACATTATCCCAACCAAGAAATCTCAAGTTTTCACCACTTACCAGGATCAGCAGACCACTGTCTCTATTCAGGTACATGCTTTGCACTCAGACCACTATCTCAAGTTCGGTATTCTTATGGTTCTAAGAGCAGTAGACCCAGGTTTATGTTGTTTTTCCATTGTGCGTGTACTGAACATATATCACATTCTTTAGGTTTTCGAAGGTGAAAAAGACTTCAGGGAGCTTGGAAGGCAGTCGTGGTAAGCTTAATTGGGGAATGGAGTACAAAGGTACTTTTCCTTGAGTTTATGTAGTTGGAGGCTCCTTGTCTTGTTGTTCGAGGCAATAGTAATTAACACTTAGTACTTAATGCTGATCTTGCTAGGATTATTAACTCTGATGAGGTTCAATCTGTTGTTAGACCTATTAAGAAGGATTCAAAGAGAGCACCAATGAAGAAGAATCCTTTGGAGAATTTGAATACTCTATTCAGGTTGAATCCGTATGCTAAGACTGCTAGAAGGATGGCTCTTCTCGCTGAAGCTCAACGTGTTAAAGCTAAGAAGGATAAGCTTGAGAAGAAAAGAACCAACATTTCAAAGGTATATTTGATATTCTGTTTCGATTTCATGCTTGATAACAATGTATGTACTGTTAGATTATTCTAATTTTTAGATGTGGTCTTGTGAATAATGTTGGTTGATGTGTTGGTTAATTAGAGTTTCTAACATACTGTTGGTTCTTTCATAATTGCTTGATAACAATGTATGTACTGTTAGATATTCCACTTGTGAATAATGTGGCTTGATGTGTTGGTCAATAAAGTTTTTAACTGTAACTGCTGATTTTTAGATTTCAATGAGTTAATGTTTGTGCATGTTATTACTGTTTTAGGCTAATATTTGTGAGTGAACGGTATGCCTATATATATTGCTGTGTTTGGCTAATTACTGATTTCAACGAGTATAAAAGTTTATATGCTGATATGTGCACTATCAATTAGAATAGAGTATATGCAATTGTGCCTAAACAAAGATAGTCTTTCACTCTTCTACTGTTGTATGCCAGGATATATTTTTCTAAGCATAATATTTTCTGGTATTTCCTTTTCGTTCATCGTTCACTCAGATGTATCCATCCATCGTATGCCCTAATTTTACTAATTGCAAGTGTCTAATACTGATGCACACTCTTCGTGTTGGTGTGCATTATGAAGTGATAAACACCTTTGCAAACTGATGAATGTTTCTACTAGTTTGATAAATGTCTATGCCATGTCCGCAGACTGAAGGATCATTTTTCTGACCTTATTTGTAGGAGGAGGCTGCTGCAATCAGGTCTGCAGGAAAGGCGTGGTACCAAACTATGATATCAGACAGCGATTACACCGAGTTTGATGTCTTCCACAAGTGGCTCGGCGTGTCTCAGTGATTCTCATGCAGTTTCATAGTTTCTTCTCTTGGTGGATTTTTCTTGAATACTCATCTCCTTTTGAACTAGTCTACATCCATGGAAAGCAAAGTTAGTTTTGTGTAAAAATTGGTATGTATAAGCTAGTATGTCAATTCATTTAGCATATGAAGAGACTCTTAATTATCGTGAACTCAGGATTTCAATCCTTCTTTTTATTCAGTTTCAACCTAAATTTGTATTTAAATGTCATTTTGGATTATTGAGTTTCAGTTCATTTTGAATTTTCAGTGAAATGAATGAATTTGAGTTTTCATTTCAGTTGTATTTGAATGTCATTTGAATTTATAAATGTGAATTTGAGTTTGATTTTGGTTTAAATTTGAGTTTGATTTGGGTTTAAATTTAGTTTCATTTCAATGTAATTTGAATTTAAATTTGAGTGAGACAGATGGATTCAACTTCTGACTGAAGGAATTCAGACAAAGCTGATTCCATTTTTTTAATAGTCAAAATCAAGGATACTACCGATCCTAATAGTCATTTAGGTACCACGGTTAATGCGCGTCGTTCATCTGCTTCCCATACCGTGCGTCGTAGAAAAATAACACGCCTCAGAAGCGACCCTTTATGCTACTGATCGTGTGCGTCGTAATAGCGTGTTTTGCTACATGCCCTGACGGTCGTAAAACAGCCAAAATCCACTAGTGCTACCTCAGTTATAAACGAAGAACCACTTAAGGAACTTATATAACTAGAGCCAACTAGGTCTTACAACACCGAGTGCAGCCGTGCGTTGCTACCTTTCCAACCTTTACGTAACTTAACTAGTTCTTGAATAGTCGTATAGCAGAAGAGACAGACTTTAGAATAGGCAAGAACTAAGATAGGTTACTGAGGTTACAGGTTAATCTGATCAACCACAAAGGGATCAATCTACCTGTGCTTCCCAACTCTCTAAGGAAGTCTTTTATAGTCGTAGGGAGTTCCCAGAGGAGCTGCAACCTATAGAGGATGACTATACCACAACAAGCTTTCACCGAAGTGAAAAGAGTTTACGCTACCTTCCCTAAGGACCTTCACGTATGCTTGATGCTTGCGGTATCTGTCCGTAGACACCTATATTTATAACACTCAATAAGATAGGTTGCTTTGGAATTAAGCAATCAATTACTTGTCCCACAAGTTAAGGAAACCCTAAACTTGCCAACCAAGTAATACAGATTAATCTCAATTGAAATTCCTTTTTAGATTTATCTGCCAAGTGTTTTGTTGGCTCAAAAACACTTCAAGATAGGAATCCAACAGACCAGAGATAATCTTATCTTATTGACTCATTGAGGATCGTTAGATGGAACACAAAAGGTATTTATGTTTTACACAAGTTCATCTAAGAGATAAAGGAGTTTGGAATTTGACTTAGAGTGAAATTCTAAAAAGAATATACTCTTAATTCGACTACCAGTGAAATCTCCATGTCAGGTTCACGTACTGGTACGTGAACAAATAAGACACAGGAGAATTTCAGGCTCTGGTACGCAAACCGGTTCGGGAACCCTCTGCTGGTCAAATTAGGTCAAATTCGGATTCCGCTGGAAGTACTGGGATGAGCCAGAACTTAGACGTGAGAACGTCCTCAGCTGTGATCCACAGGCTCTTTGCTCAAGAGTACTCCTTTAGATTCATCCATATCCAACATAACAGTTTGCAAGCAAACCATTGTAATGGACATATGGCGTCGAATCTATCTCATGCATTCTTGATTCACAGTATTCGTGGGATCAAATACTGGTCATGACATAAAGCCATGTTACACAAGAACACGATCTCAATCGCTACATTACTACTAAAGTAGTCGACTATATTTCGAAAGAATAGAGAAAGTAGAAATAGAAGAATATCCATAAAGTCATAACTCCTACTAACCTTTTGTCGATGAAGAATAATTGATGTCTTCTTTGTCTTCACAGTCTTCGTCTTCAAGGTCTCTACTACTCTGTCTATATCCCATTTCCGAAATCTAAACTCTAGTAGGCTAAATCAAGAATTGAATTTTGACACCTAAAACTGACAACTAGCTTGACATACCAACGCTAGTGGGTTTGACCGGACAATGCCCTAACAGGTTGTTCCATTCTTCGGGCGTCTAATAGCTCCAGTACTTCGTCGAAGATGATGAGTCTGGGAATCCTGTATAGGCTTCAGTCCTCGTACTCCCTACGGTTGTTGTTGCAGATCTGCATCTTCTGCTTCAGTCACATTCTTGTTCAGGACCCTTCGAGTTGTAGTGTGTCAATACCCTGTTATCTGGTTTGCTAACGGGTCTCCTGTTATAACGAGCCTCTTCAATCCTTACTTCTTGGATCTTTCTCTAGCAAGACAGGGACGGTTGTGGTTGATCACCCTGCGGCTTCGACAGTTTGAAGTCTGAACTTCCTCCAGTGAGGAGCATCCCATGAGAGAGGGGTCTTTTGGATAAGGAGGTTGGTGTGGATGAGATAGAGATGCGCCTCCTCTTCTTGGTTCTCCAGGGGGTTTCTCTCGATCGAGTAGCAGAGTTGGATTGTTGGACATGCTTGTGTTCAGGTTTGTCTTGAGAGTCCAAACCCTGGAGTTCCTGGCTGGCTGCAGTGGTAACTCTGGAAGTCCCCATGTCTCCTCGTCATTCTATTAGTGATGATGGAGTTGTCCGTCCCTTCCGTGTTTGTTGGTAAGCCCTATGTTGCCATGGGTACTATAAGCTTGATTTACCCCTTTCCAATAGTTGCAGCGCCGTGACTTGTGGCGCCATCACCCGTGGTGTCGTAGCTTGTGGCATCGTGATTTGTGTTGTGATCCGCTTCGACCCATACTGTCACCTGAAGTTTTCAAAGCGAGCTTGAAGTCGTATGCTCCGGATGTGTCACCTCTGTAGTTGGACTCTTCCTCTTATTCCCTTCGGTGATGGTATTCACGGAAGGTAAGTTGTTGTTGTACTGTTTGTTGATGAGGTTGATGTCGCCGTCGGCATTACAAGCCTCTTCGCTTCTTAGGGGTTTGGCCCTCTTCGGTAGCGCTGGTGCAGGCGAGGCAAGTCTTTTGCAGTTTCATGGAGGGCTCGGTAGACAAGGATCATTTCGCAGAGCTCCAATGCCGGGTAAGGTTGTCGTACTAAGTGCAGGCTCTGCCAGTGGGGCTCCGGGAATTTTCTGAGTCTCAGTACTCGGTGGTGTCGATGCTCCCCTCTTGGGGAAGGGGGCCCTCTACACCCTGTGTGGGCACGTTAGTCATTGCTGGTGAACTGGCGTCGTCTCCTCCTCTGGGTTCTGGAGTGGTCTATTCAAATCGTCTTTTGCGGCATATCCGAGTTGTAGCTCTCTTCATGTTGAGGTTCTCCTTGAGTAGAGATCATCTCGTCATCCTAGACGTGGATCGCCATGGTGTTCGTATTAGTAGCAGATCTGGGAGTTCCTTTGGCTTGTGAACTTGTTGACGGTTTCGCGGTTTAGATTTTCGAGATGAGCTGAGACTTTAACTTGGGTCTTGATTCGTCTTTCTGGAAGATCGTCTCGACATTTGGCTAGTTCCTCTAAGTTTGGCGTCCTTGGCACTTCCTCTTCATTTAGGGTGGTAGCATATGTAACTGCGCTCTCCCCCGCCTTTTGTTTGAGGTTGAACAGTCCTAGTCTGGGATGGTCTCTATGACTTTGGGTGGTATATCGTAGGGGATGAGCTCGCCTTATCCTCGGATCTTGTCGTTGCGCAGCTTGTCACATACAACTCCAGATTCCTGAAGGGCTTTGATGAAGATCTTAATAGCTGTGCCGATGTCTACTGCGGGTTTTCCAGGGTTTTTCTCTCGAGTAGCTTTCCTCGTGGTGAGTCCCCAGTGACTCTGTGAATGTGGGTTATCAGATATGGGAGGAGTGGACAAAGTACCTTCTTGGTTGAGGGGGCTCTTATTGGCTCCCGTGGGCTCTGCGGGCACGATTACCGTCTCGCTGCTCTTTTGTACAAACCGCTCCATGAACTCCAGAGGGAGTGTCTCCTGGTTGTTGTATATCCATGGGCGTCCCAGCACCATGTCGCTTTCGACGACTCCTTAACAATGTGGAACTCCGCTATGGTTGGGATCGTGGCGATTTCAACGGGAAGGTCGATCCATCTGTAAGTCCGTACTTCAACCCCGTCAGGACCTTTGATGATAACAGGGGCACGGATGGCTCTGCTTCGAGGGATGTTGGCGGCTCTGAGAGTCTTGACTGAGATGGTGTTCACTGGGGATCCTGGGTCGATGAGCGTCTTTGAGAATTCAGCATCAGACACGCGTGTGGTCGTAAGGAGTCCCCAGCCTTGTCCTCGTGTTTTTGGCTCCTGTTTGGACATCGTCTGCTCATTGACTTCCTTGAAAGGTAGGTGTTTCCCTGCTACCACTATGTTGAGTGCCGTGAACATGTCTTTCCATTGTGGTTTCGAGAGACAGAGAGTCCCGCATAGTCGGTACATTATCTCCTCCACTCTCTCATTCACCGGTTGCTCAGGGAACGTGAATGCCCGAACGGGTAGAGGATCTTGATATACTCCTTCGTTTCCTAAGTGCAATTCTCCGGACTCCACCTTTTCTTGGAAAATCTGCTTAAGGGCGAAGCCGTCCCTGGTAGAGTGAGTAGTAACTTGGTGATAACGACAATACCTTGGGTTTGCTATCTCTTCAGTTGTAGGAGGGCGTTGAGGCGAAGGGAGTTCGATTACCCCGTCCTGGATCCAAGTGTCTAGCAACTCTAGTGCCTCCTCCATGGGAAACGGGTAGTCTGGTATCTCTGACCTGGTTTTCTGCCTCCGCATCTCCTGTTGATGTGGTCCTCCTTGGTTCATGTTCTTGTTTGGGGCCCCAGAGCTGAATTAGTGCGTTTTGGATGCGTACCTTCTGTGGAAGGGCCTTTCCTCTTCTCTCCTTCACTAACAGCGCCCATAGAAGGTACGTTCTTGTGGTGTGCGACCATAGGTGATTCGTCCCTCGTTCGCGTGATGGTTCTTTCCACTGCTGGAACTCCAGGGGCGTTCGACGGTTCTCCTGCCAGAGACTTGAGGTAGGCTGTAATCTCTTCCAAGGTGGTCGTGATGTTCATTTGTTGGTTAGCGAGGGCATCCTGTCGCCGGGCTATTTCTTCTATAGTTGGAGGTGTTGGAGGGTTCTCGCCCCTTCTGCAGCTGATATTGATCGGGTGATGGCTATTAGGGTTCAAAGTGTTGAGGTGAGGGTGAGGTTCTTCATATCCTATCCCTAGCCCAGACATTCTAAGATGACTTTCTGTAACCGAGAGAATGATCTCCCATTGTGGTCGCCAACTGTTTTTACCGGCAAAAACAATGTACCGTCTCTGGGTACTTTCGTAGTGCTTGGAGATCAAAGTCGAACAAGACGAGCCTAAACCAAGAAGATGGACGTTCACGTCTTGCTTCGGTCACAGAGAGGATAGAGGTTGGTCTAGGGAGGGAAACAGCGAAGAAACTTGAGATCAGGTTGAGGATATGTTTTGGGTGTAAGAGTTCAAGATCTCCGTCGTGAAGTCGACTAGAAATCTCCAAGGCTAGAAACGTGTTTGGATTCTCAGGTGTGTTTTCTCCGAGGCTCTGATATTCTTATTGTTTCTGTTTCTGTGTTCTAGCCGTTCTGCCTTGGAGGATAGAGGAAGCCTCTATTTATAGTTTTGAACTCACCCTGATCTCTCGACAGAGAAGGTGGAAGTCGTGGAAGAGTGGGGGAGTGGAGGACATGAGTTGGTTTCCGCAACTGCCTGAGTCGTGTAGAACATGCCCACTCGTGCCATCTTCTCGTAACCGTCCACTATCTCCATCAGTTTCTTTCAACT
>JAJJMA010335197.1:0-10316 GCA_023529015.1 Papaver nudicaule
AAACCACAAATATCAAATCACAGCAGCACAGTTGACCAAGATTACTAAATATCATTCCCTCGTATTTTCACTACTAACATGTTTGTTTTAAGATCTAAGTCCTCTCTTGCTCATGATTAACACGGTCGAATATTTTTCAGCAACTTAAAAGTTTTAAACTAGACTATGCCACATACTGCAAATCGAAACCTAAAACTACACAAAAAGTAAATATCCACAACTGAAAAGAAGCTGATCTAGATTTTCCAGCATTAGAGTTGACCAAAATTTACTCGATTAAACTACAACCAACAAGCAACCATTACAGAAACCCAAATTGCTATCAACAACTGATTTACACTAGGACTGGAATGTACACGAGGAAACCACTAAATCATGCGTTAAGGATCCCATTTCCTCGTCTTTACACTACTAACTCGTGTGTTTTAAGATATTTACTCTTGCAAACTAAAGACATGGAGATGGATCAACTGTAGATATCAATTCCAAAAACCGTTCAGTAACGTAAAGTTTTTTAAACTAGTTAATGCCACAGATTACAAATCGAAACCTAAACTCTACAAAAAGAAAAGTCAAGTATACCTCACTATAAATGAAACCAAGCTAATCTAGAGTTCATTATCAACTACAAGTACTAAAACATCAATTTCCAACAAAACAAAGTCAAGTACCACCACAACTGAAAATAAGCTGATCTAACCAACAAGCAACCATTAAAGGAATCCAAATTGATTTCCACCAGCACTTGAACAGATTGGAAATTTGGAATGTACACTGGGAAGCCTCTTTGCCCTATTCTGTGCATTTCATTCCCTTGTATTTTCACTACTAACGTGTCTGTTTTAAGATCTAAGTTCTCTCTTGCTCATGATCAACAAGGTCGAAACATTTTCCAGTACCTTCAAGTTTCTAAGCTAAAATCCCACAGATTAAGCCACAGATTTCAAATCGAAACCAACAGACTCTACCAAAAAAAGTCAAGTATATCACCACAACTGAAACAAGCATCAAGTACAATACTCGACTTAACTTATATTGCCTTGCTAATCTATACATTTAGGATCACATGTTGCTCCTATAGTCTATAATAAGATGTTACCCTCTCTTGCTCATGATCAAGACAGTGGAAACAACTTTCAGTAATTTGAAGTTTTTTAAACTAGTCAAGTATATCACCAAAACTGAAAACAAGCTGATCTAGAGTTCATTATCATCAACTACAATACTTGACTTAAAACTTGAATTAACTTACATCAATATTGAACAATGGAGAAAAGATCCAACTTACATTTTCTTACGAACTTCAACTTGCTTCTCTTTTCTTTCATACTCTTGTCTGATCTTCTTCTTCTCAGCTTCAACTAATTGTAACTTCTCAATGTTAAATTCCTGTTCCCCAAATTAAACAAAAACAAAATCAATTCAGCAGAAATTACAAATTAAACACAAATTCAGCAGAAATCAGTGGCTAAAACTTCAGATCTAAGAATTTTAACTGAAATTAAACTGAGAAAAATTCAGTGATCGCTTACTTCTTCAGCGGAAACAGAGATCTCATTGGCTTTTTCTTCCGCTTCTTGACGGATGAATCTCACCATCTGTTGGATCTGCTTTGATACATCGGCATCATTCATTTTCGATTAATCGGAATTAATTACGGTGAGAATTTGATTTTGGTTTTTCCGATTCGATCCTTCTTCTCTGATCGGAGAAGGATGAGAGAGAGAGAGAGCAGAGATGGGGAGAATGGGAGGGAGGTAAGTGAGTTTTTCTGGTGAGAGAAAAGGGGCTGATATTTTATAGGAGAGGTGTATTATTGTTGGGCCCGGTTACTAATTAGCGGGCTTTTGTTGTACTCTCATTAGCCAGAATGAAGTCTGGTATTTGGTTCTTCTAACTGAGCTTAGGCATCTGAATCGAATTTATTACCCGACTCATCCAGATCTGACTCAAGTTTTCCAAGTGTCACATGTATTTGTTTTTCTGAGCCAGGACTGACTCTGCTTATTTAAATAGTTTCACCGATTTATCCAGATCTGATTCAAGTTTTCCAAGTGTCACATGTATTTGTTTTTTCTGAACCAGGACTGACTCTGCTTATTTAAATAGTTTCACCAAATGCGTATGAGTCAGAGGCTAGCTAGGTCTAAGTCAGGTAGCTAATCAGATTCTGACCCAGAAGTCACATGGTGTTTGCTTTTTCTGAGTGGTAGAAATACTGCTGAAATGTTTCGTAAAACACTCAACAATTGCATCTCTATTAGATATCCAATACCGGGAGAAGTTGAAGGAAAAAGAAAAAATGGCTTGGGTAGGTTGGCCAAAGATTTGTAAGGCAAAGAAGAGTGGAGGTCTGGGAGTTAAATGTTTAAGGTTAATCAACAAAGCACTTCTAGCAAAATGGGCATGGAGATATAGTACTTGTAAAACAGAACGGTGGAGAAAAATTATATAGCAGAAGTTCAAGCTTAATGGTGAAGTTCTCTTCCCAGCAGTAGATGAAGAACCTCAGCGTAGGAGTTTGTGGAAAAATGTGGTGAATATCGTACCAGAATTGCATAACCACATTACATTCAGGGTGAAGAACAGAAGAGGTATCAGGTTTTGGATTGATAAATGGCATGTTGTAGGATGTTTGAAAGATATATTTCATGTAGTATTTAAAGCTTATCAACATAAAAATGCTACTATTGCTGGGATGATTCAAGAAGATGACTGGAAATGCGATTTCAAAGGAAGACTAAATGCAAACGAAAAGCTTGAATGGGATTTGTTAAGAAGAGATGTTGGTGCAGTTCCAACTCTTTGTACAGAATAGGATGAAGTCAAAATCTTAAACGATTTCAGCACAAAGACATGTTATGAAGCATTGGAGGGAGAGGTACCAGTTTGCGATTTTAAGAATTTCCTTTGGAAGAAGAATATACCACTATATGTCAGCTTCACGGTCTGGGCAATGTTTCATAAATCACTGCCTACAAGAGACATGCTAATTCACAGATGTATTAACTTGCCTACTACAGTTTGTGTGTTGTGCAACTCTCAAGTCGAAAGTGTGGATCATCTGTTTTTGCACTGTACGTTCTCTTTTAAACTGTGGAATTACTTCATCAAAGCTTTCAGAATAGCTTGGCCTATTCCTGCTACTACTGCAGAGTTAATTAATGCTTGGGTCAGGAACCTTCAAAGAGGAAAAGAAAAACAGATTTGGGAGATTTTGCACTATGTCGTAATGTGGAATCTATGGTTGAAAAGGAATAGCCGCGTTTATGGAAGAAAAACAAAGACTATATTCGAAATGGTGCTCAATGTAAAGCAAACAATTGTTCTCTGGTGCTGTAACACTGAGGTGTTTAAGTTTGTTGATAGCAGTCTGATCATGAACAATTGGGAAGAACTTATGTTGATGTAATCTCTTTTTTTACCATTCATTTTGTAATGGTGGTGTATAGGATATGTTTTAGATGGAATTGGTTGCATCTTAGTGGAGATTTCAGACCTGCAGAGATTGAACTCAACTGGAGATGGATTGAGCTAAAGAAATAGACTGTCGAGTATGAGTTTCTTCACAATTTGAACAACTCTGCTCAGTTGTGACCAGAGATTGTTTTGGTTTGAAGCATAATGTATCCACAAAGTCCATAGTCACATATGATATACTAAGGCCTGTCAGTGCTTTGATATCTTCTGCAACAATCAAATGTGATTCTATTTGAGTACTTGAGATTTGATTTGCTACTAAATCCCAAACTATTATTCCTGAAATTTTATATGCTACCTTTTCTTTAAGTGTACCACAAAATTATTTGTATTCGCAAATCTAGAGATTGAATCTTAACCGCTCTTTGGACCCCCTAAATACGGATGCCATCCAAGCTCAAAAAAACCATTAGTGCTTATAATATAGATGATATAAACTTTTGAGTCTAGTCAGATCGAGCTTATTTTCGGTGTATCTAACTTATTATATCTGATTGAATAAGTACTGCCATTGGTACGTAAAAGAGTGGTAGAAAATTTTAAATGTGGTAAGATATGCGTTTAACTAAATTACTTTCAAACATTCGAAAAGAAAATGAAGAAAAGAAAAACAAATGATATCGGAATCCTCAGAAAAACAGGGTGAGAGGGATATCACATTTAGTTTTGGTGTACGTTTGGCTCTACAAACAGTTGTGCAATACATACTAGCTAAAAGAGTTTTTTGTATTTTTCTTGAATAAATTAGTTTTTGAACCTAAGTTGTAAACATATACATGAGTTTTTTCTGGAACGTCACCATATTTATCATGATTTGTTCACGATTGTTATTAGAAAAAAATGTAGTGATGTTAGGATAATGTCTAAAACTGCATATTATTTGATTGATCTTAAGATTGAAGTTTGTATGGAAGCACTGGTAAGAGTTCTTCAAAAAATAAAAATATTAAACACCATGCATGAACATGCTATTGAACATGATATGTATGCATCCATTACAAGAAGAAATTATAAGTCACATTGAGTTTTTTTCAATAGTTTTTTTTTTATTTTTTACCTCGCAATGTTCGAAGATATTGTTTTAATTAATTTTTAATCACTCCACTTCTTTAACATAGTACAAAACATTGCTATAGATGTGAACCTTGAAAAAAACATTGGTCATATGGTTGAAATGGTATAAAAAATTTAGGTTCTTCCCAAAGTGTAATGGTTCGAAATCACATTAAGAGACACCTTATTGTGTGGCATAAATAACAAACAAGACGGAAACATGTTTTTTCGTAGTTGCAGAGGGTTCCATGATGTAGCAGAACATTATGTACCCTATTGTTGGAAAAAGAATTTATATTACTTTTAAATCTTAATCGAAGATTTTAAACCTGACATGTAGTAATTGAGACTATACATATGAATATATATAATTATCATACGTAGTTCATAACATTGTTCCTTGTTTTTGTTTGATATGCTTATGGGTGATTGCAATCTCAACAAAAAACATGACTTATTTCCGGTTGTTAATATTAACAAAAAAATAGAGTAAAACAAAGATGGTTGAGCAACTGGGGTGATGATTTCTTAAGTGATGATCAGATTAAATATGCTTGCTTGGATGCTTTTGTTTCGTTTAAGCTAGTTCTCGAGCTGGTGAGTCCAATACCCATTGATGATGATGAGAGATCCTTGCGCGCCAAGCCGTTCAACAAACCTGCAAAGGTTTGCAAGAAAAGTTGGACCAGTTCGAGTAGCAGTATCAGTACGAGTGATCTGACAACAACTACTAGCAACAGTAGTACGACTAGTAGTAGTGGTAGTATGGGCAGAAGTAGCGGCTATCTTGGTGGTGACACTGTGTCGTCCATCGAAGTTGTTCATAAGTCTGGTTATACACATCATACCTACGATGTGTATTACTACAAAGACAAAATTCGTACCATTGTTACCTATACAACTTCTGTGGTCGATGAATGAATTGCAGGTGTCTACAGAGATTTCCGTGTTGAGTTGGATAATCTTGTTGTGGCTTTTGATATCGAATGGAGACGAGTAACACACAACCCAGTGGTTGTTTTGCAACTGTCTTTGTCTCGTCGTTGCCTCATATTCCAAATCTCTTGTTGTGATGAAATTCCCAAATCACTTGATGATTTTCTTAGCAACGAGAAGTTCACCTTTGTTAGAGTTGGAGTCGAGGCCGAAGTTGTCAGGCTTTGGTTTATCATGGTTTGAATGTTGCTAGACGTGAAGAACTTGTCAGACTTTGGTCTAATCATAGATATATTATATAATATGGTTCGATTATTTATTAGACTAATTGTGTAACTTTTATTTTTGGTTTTATGAATATTTGTATTGCAAGTATTTTTTTTTTTTTTGGCTCATCACTCAAGTGAATAATTATATTAACATATTAGTCGGGTATAGTGTTTTCAAATATATATCCATAATTTGCAAATGTAATAACTCATAGATTTTCCAATCTAGTTTTTCACGTGGAAGATTTTTATTATAGCAATGTCTTTGTTTGTTATGATCATCTTGAACTACAAATTACATAAATACATTGGAAAAAAACTTCGCGCATCAAAGATATAAAGAAAACATTTTAGTTACTTTTTGTTGAAAGGAAGCTAATTAGACAATGTTTCCATTGGATATGAAAACCAATGCAAATGCAACATGTGTCTATCATCGTGAATCGCCTAGGTATATTTTCGAATTCACCTTCTCCTTTGTCTTAAACATATCACAAAAATAAAATGCTTCGTTTCATTGGTAGAAAAAATGGAAAATCATCTCAAGGGATGGAAGGGTAAAATTTTGAACCTTAGCTATGAGTTGTTATGATAAAAAAAAAATAGCTCCTTCTTGTGTATATCACATGAACTGTTTTAGAGTTCCAGATCTGTGATGACATTAATAAACTTCAAATAAACTATTGTTAGGGAGTCTAAGTTTAGCTCAACTTGGGTTTATATCATTGAGAAAAGGTTTGTCGGATGACAGGTTTGATAAATTTGCTGAACAAATGACCCTTGGAGCAATAAGGTATGAGATTATGAAGAACCTCATAGAGAAAAAAATGCACATTTAACATAGATGAGATGCTTCATGAGAAGGGAAATACTTCTTTGTACCTCAGTTTTGTATATGGTCGTATTTGTTCCATCCTCCGAAGGTACAAGAATTATGCTAGATCCAGGGTAGAGTTGAACAAGAATATGGTTAAGCTTGACAAGCCTGAAACGCGTTTACTGGCCTTGCATCTGCAGAGATTTCCCGTGGTAAGAGACATTTTCGATTATTGCTTCATACAAGTCATTGGTAAATTTGGTTTTTATCTGAGTTTTGAGATTATATAGATAAATATCAACCTCATCATTAGTTACTTGTAGATTCGTAAACAAAGATGCTCTGTGTAACATGATTATTTGTTTTCTTTTAGTGTGTAACATGTTTATTTGTTTTGTTTTACTTAGTTTATTGATTTCCAGTTTCTTTTTAGCTGCACTAACCATAAAGGATAACGATAACCCATGGAGAACTTCAATTTTATTACTTAATCGACTTTGAGAACTCACAGTAGAAAATATGTCTTGGTCTGACCACAAAGCTTTTGATTTATACTGGGGAACCTTGCACGGTGCTAATTTTTTGTTCTACTCAATGTGCATATCTTACTCAAATATTGGTTGCAAGCATGTACTAGTTTGCCAAAATGTCTTTGTATGTTATGATCATCTTGAACTACAAATTCATAATAGATTTTTATTATAAGCAATGTCTTTGTTTGTTATGATCATCTTGAACTATAAATTACATAAATGCATTATGTAATCTTCGATACGTGGAAAAAAACTTCATGCGTCGAAGATATAAAAAAAGACATCACATGGTTTTGCATAAAAATAAAGAAAACATTTTAGTCGTTCTTTGTTGATAGGAAGCTAATCAACCAACGTTTGAATATTGGCTATAAGAAAAACAATATTGTCTTTCATTTTGAATCGCCTAGGTATATTTTCGAATTCAGCTGCTCATTTGTCTAAAACATAGTATAAAAATAAAATTCTTTGAATCATTGGTGGAGAAAATGGAAAATCGTTTTAAGCGATGGACGGGTAAACTTCTCAACCTTGTTAGGAGAGTTGTTATGATATGAAATATCTTGTGTGTATCAATTGAAATGTCATAGAGTTCCTATAAAGATCCGTGATAACATTACTAAACTTCAAATAAACTATTAGTAGGGTAGGGATGAAAAAGGTCTCAATGAAAAGGAAATGAAAGGGGTTGTCTAAATAACTGATTTTGGGAATGGAGAAAACATTTTGAACTAGGAAGATATCTGGTTACCAAACACAAGATCACATTTAATCATACCTCAATCAGGAACTGGAGGCATTACTAAAGTCTATCAAATATTACTAACAACTATACCTGGAATTTTGCAAACCTAACTATCTGTTTTGATTAGGATACCATGGAAACTATCAAGAGGATAAAAATTCAGGGAAATAAGGTTAATGATGTCCCACGTTGTCCTTCAAACGACGAAGGTAACTTTACTATTAACGATGTCCCTAGCTAACTTATCAATTCATAGATTTCAACTTTGCAAAACAGGTTTGGGTGCATCTTAATTTTGATATGAATTTTGCTATTATTAGTACCATTGAAGCTAGGGGAAAGTGGGCTAATTATACTACAAGAGATTAGATAAGCAGCGAATAAAGTGGCTACATAATGTGATCTTTCAGTGGTTCACAACCATCTCTCCTACTTTCTCTCTTTTCCTGCTGATAAGAATGTATGCTAAAACCAGAGAAAAAAGATATGAACAAAACACGAAATTTGGAAGAAATAAAAGTATTTTAACATAAAATTTAAAGCATTAGCTTTTGAATTACTTTGTACGTATGATATAAGGGAGACAAATATGTCCTTTCAGGTTCATTTAGTAGTTATATCAAGTTTATTGTTTCTCTGTTCGTCAATGGGTTATACTGTCTAGGGTCTTTGTAGATTAATGATCGATCATCCTTTGAGAGCAAATCATATGGGTAGTGAGCACTCCGTCAAAATGAAGGAATTTGACTACCAATTTGCTATGATTTGATCCCATTATAGGACAGTTTCACGACTTCTTAACCGCTCGTACACTCGTTCATGCCAAGGAGTGCTTTGGTAGTATTCACTACACGACATATTATTTGCCATGTGGATCCCCCCCCCCCCCCCCCCCACGGACAACTAATTTCCCGTATTATTTGACAAATTGTTGTATCAAATTTTTTCTAATTTAAATTTTAAATAAAAGTGTGAGACACAACTTTAACTTGCGCCTACTGCAATTTCAATTTTTTGGGCTCAAGTTTAAGTTGTGTCCATCACAACTTTCTTTTTATATATTTAAAATGTAACGAGGAGACATTTTAACTTGCGCCTCAATTTTTTTAATATAAATCTGTTGTATAGTCTTCTTTTTCCCCTTCCCCACAATGAGTTCCTTCCTTCAACAAAGAAGAATTCTTTCAAAGTGCACAAGTAACAAGGTAGTCTCCAAATGAGACTACTCATAGGCCTTGCTCTGATGGGAGGGTAATAAATAAAGATGATAGAAAGTTTATCGGTTTCAGTTGGCAATCATTCTTTCTATGATCCTTATATTGGTGGTCTTTCGAGTTAATGACTAGATGGTTGATCCTTTTTTTTAATTTTCAGAAAGAAAAGAGTAATTCATTAAACTAAAAATACGAGGTAGTAGAGTAGTTTTGTTGATCCCTTTGATAAAAGGAATAAAAATAAAATATGAAAAACATTACTATTTTCACATGATTTAATGGTGGTCAAGCTTGGGACAGGGAATATTCACATGATTTTATGAGGAAACTTATGTTTGGTATAGTCATCCGTGGATGGAGGATGTCATGCGTGGAAATGTTAGCAGAGGAGGAGGATCTTGAAAGGTTAATCGTGATTACACTTGCTTCTGGAATGCGAGCTTTTGGCAAGAGCCAAAGCTCGCACAAAGAATCATTAAATTGGCTCACAGTTACCAGATTTGGGGGGTGGATCTGGTGAACTGTCAAAGGTGGTTCATCACCCCCGTGCGGCTATATCGTGTTTGTGTTTACACTGCTAGTTACTTCGTTCGGTGGCTCTCTCCTTCTTACAGATGCGGTTCAGGAAGTCGGTTCATTTGTGATCAACTCTTTGATCACAGTTTTAGCAAATTGGATACATTCTATAGTGTATCCGTCAATAAGACCATTACGTCTTGGCACCATGTTGTGGTTTGGTGTCTTTGCTGGTGTAAGTTCAGGTTTACTTTGGGAAGTTGGTTTGGGTATTCGAATTTGAAGGAGAACTGTCAGAAGGAGTCAACGATGCAGCGTACTTACATCGTTCAGATAGTCTTAGGGTTCGCCCGTTTGTACTTAGGGTTTGGATACAAAAATAATGTTTTCCTTTGTAACTATAATTGTATGATCATGTATGGTGCGATTACAACTGTACTAAACTATAACTCTTTTCTTGCTAGTTAAATAAAATTCCAAAAAAAAATAAAAAATCCCATAGTAAATGAGTATGTCTTACGTTATCATTATTTTTAACCCGACAAATTAATTTTCCTTTAAATCTCATTTAAATACTGTTAAATAGTCTCCAACATCCCCAAACTACCCCACCTCACTCCCCAAAGAGTTCCAAAACGCCGAGGCTTTTTTTGTCATTTCATCAACTCATTTACCAGTGTTTAGTGTTTACGAAAGTTTCGTCACTTTTAATTAACCTCGTTAATGAAAGAAGAAACGGAAAAACCTAAAAAA
>JAJJMA010335224.1:0-10419 GCA_023529015.1 Papaver nudicaule
ATTTGCCGTGCTCTTACTTTTCGTATTCGAGTCATGCATGTATCCTATACTCATTAAGTTTTGCTCTTTATTTCTTTTTCCTCTGATTGTGTTCTGGTTTACCTTGTACTTCACATGCAGTATGCGCTGCTTGAGAAACTGCGGCCATTTATTTCAAATGTTGCAAGAAACTGAATAGAGGAAGAGAGAGATTACATTGTTTCTGATATTCTGGAATCTTTGAGAATGCATGATTCTGCATCAGTTATTCTTAAACAAATTTTGATCTTCAGATTGGTCAGCGAGGTTGAATCTTGAAAGATTATTCCGGAAGATGTGGGAAATGCTATTCTCTAAAATCAAGAAGCTTGAGGAAGGTATGTCCTTGCATCCAATACCCGCCCATAAATGAATCTTTTCAATTATTTTATCTCTCTTTATCTAGTGCCATTCTTTATATTCACATCCTTTGGTTTATAGTAGTATTTGTACTGCAAATGTGATGAAAGAAAAGATTCTTGACAGCGGCAATCATCTTGAACTTTTAAATCTTACCGACACAGTTGATTTTCAATGACAAAGAAAAGCCTTTGGGGGTCGAGATTTTCAATGACAAACCTAAAACGAAAGACGAGGTGCTCTCTCTCGAGTTAAACTGGGCTGTTTTTGACCAGGTGAGGCTCATTTTCTTTTCCTTATTTTCAGTATATTCTGTTTCAGTAGCTTGTTGTATGCATCTGGTTCTGCTCTTATGGATGAGAGTCTCTATCAGTTGTGGAAACCTTATTATTGCATCCAATCATCTAGATTAAGTTGTCCAGAGGTTGACATTTTAGATAAAAATTTGGCCCTGAAAGCTCATTATGTTCACGTTGTGTGGGCTTGAACCTCAGATCTTTTGACCCAGGCTGTTCTACAACAAATTATTTGTACACAACTATTGTGTTTTTGTTTTTGTTCTTCCCTGATTCCTGTGTTCACCCTTTTTTTTTCGTTTATTTATCACGTTTTTTTCACGTTTTCGGACATGATAATTTGCAGCATGAGAAAATTAAACCGTGGATAAGAAAAGAAGTTACAGAGCTTCTTAAAATGGAAAAGACCAGTGTGATTGATCTGGTCGTTGTTGTCATCAAAAATCAAAACTGTCCATCCTTAATGCTGGAGCTGCTTGAACCCTCACTGGATGGTCAATCTGAAATTGTTGTCCAAATCTTATGGAGGACGCTTCACATACTAGTAAAAATATTAGAGATAGGTATAAATGACCAAGGCATGACATTCCCTGATAATTGTTCCCTTCTTATCCGTTTCAATTGTCTGATGGTTTGTTGTTCTTCACGTTGATGTCGTTTGTCCGTCTGGAGAAACTGTGGTCTAGTAGGGGTTTCTTCAATTTTTCTATTTTCATCTTACTTGAATCTGTTATCCATCCAAAGCATTCATTTTCCTAAATCTATATATCCAGTGCTAATCCAAACAGTGAGTTACTGGGCTCGGAGAGGAAGCAGTACACACCCTCTGGTGACAATTTGCGTTAGCAAGATCCATTCTGGAAAGTCGAAGAGAGTAACGATCATGTTAGAGGTGTGATTGAAAGGAATACATGCTTCAGGTATCCATCATTTTGGCGCCAGACAAAAATTCTCGACTTTGAAACGCTTCGTGAAGCATACCTGGTAGGGAGTGCGATTCCGAAGGGTATAGAGAACCTATCCTCTTATCTTATGACGTTGATTGGGCTGTGTCTGACGAGGTGAGACTCTTCCCCAGATGTTTTCCTTCGCCGCATGCACTTTGTCTGCTTAGTTTTATTTGAGCCATAAGGAGACTGGAGTAGCACTTTGTTCTTCATTTCTTGTCTGCACTCATACCCTACTTTGGTGCAAATTTCTCCACTTGTTTCTGTTTTATAGAATAATACTTGAAAGTAGTTGATGACATTTTAAACTGCTTCTGGCTTCTGGAATTGCTGTCAGGAAGAGTTGCATAAGAGATTGAGACCATGGATTTTCCTTGAAGTTACGGATTTTGTTGGGAAGATCAGGAAGCAGCTACTCGTGTCGCCGACTCCATTGTATCTGGAATCAAAGACCATGCTAATGTAAAAGATATTTTGGAGTGGTGAAGCCTAGGTTGGGTGATAGATCTACAACTTTTGTGCTAAACTTATGGAAGAAACTCATCTTTGGGATTCAGTTAGCAGGAACGACAGGTATTATCTGAGGATGACTTATTTTAGAATAAAAACATAAGGGTTGTACTTGTAGGAGGTTCATTTATGTCCTAGTTGCTGAATCTGTATCCAGTTTGGCCATTTCAAAGTGTAGTTTTACTCATGTACTTCATATCTGTGTCTGTACCAGGACTTGATCTCTTTCCGGCTATTGACAGAGAGAGGTTATCCAAAGAAAGGGTGAAAATTTCAGAGTAAGGTGACAGGTTTAGTCGAAATCGTCATTTTATGATGGTTGCATTTGACTTCGAGAACCTTCACAAGCTCCAACTGATTAATAAAACAATGTCGAGAACGAAGGCAGAGCTTTTCTCTTATAAGATAAAGTGGGATGTTTCTGAAAAGGTGAGCTAAAACTTAACTTGGTTGTACATGCCCCCTGCTGCATACGTGGTCAAGGAGTTCATACGACAGATAAATGAAGCTATGCTGGTCGATGATCAAATCTTGTGGAACATCTTTGATTATCATGTTTCAGCCTCAGGGAGGGAGTTCATTGCACGGGAAGAAGCTATTCGGGTGTTTGATTAAATGGTGGGGGAGTTTAGTGTTGCTACCAGGCCTTTGATGGATTACCTAAACTTTTTTTTTGTTTTGTTTTGTTTAGAGACTCCCCTCTTCTCTTTAAATTTTTTTTTTTTTTTTGTTTTGTCTAGGGAGTACCCTCTTTTTTTTTTGCGTCTTCTTTTGAGTACTCTAATGGAAGAGATAAATCCAGTGTTACAACCTGGAGATGACGACTTTTACCTATTTATCTTACCGCACTAGTATGACCTTATTTAGTCTGCTGCTGTGTGCAGCATTACCCAAATTGAGTAATTGACTTCTGTTTGTATTTGGTTTTGGGATTCTCGAAAGAGAGTGAGAAAAAGAGATAGTTCAGTCAATAAAACTCCTATAGTTTACCGTTGTTATTAAAGTTGGGTAAAATAAAATTTTGTTCTGGTTAGGAACTGCCAATTATGGTGTTTGGTTGCATATGAAATCGAACTCATTTCTCTGATGTTAAGCTCTAGAGTCTAGATGTTAGGGAAATCTGTTGCACCTGAAATGTATGCCTAATCTTGACATTTATTCATCAAGTCTATGTGCCTCTCTTCTGTTTTCGTTTTGCAACTGCCAAAAAGCTTTTGCAACAGTGTTCGGCCCAGCAAAAAAAAAGACCAAGTAAGAAGCATCACTTGAGTATTTGCCCTTCTTATTCCTAAAATCTACGGCAGACTAAAAAGAAAAAGAAAAAGGCGGAGGGGCTACATAGTCATTTAACTGACCACTGTGCCGATAAATGTACCATGCCGCTTCACTGGCACTCATTCTGGCAGGAAGAAGATGAAGAGAAGAAAATTGCTGTCAAGGTTACCAGAGGAAATCGTAGAGAAATACTGAAATCCATTTCAAGATTAAGGTGTGTATCCAAAACATGGCGTCTTCTATTCCGAAACCCTAGTTTTATTAAAAATCATCTAAACCATGCCAATCTAATGAACAAATTCAACATCTTAGTTACCAACCTTGAAACGACCTTATCATTCCCACATGATCTCTATTATGTAGATAATAATGCTTTATCATCACCATATTTAGGTCATGCCGTTAAGATTGATTATCCAATGATGTCCCTAGGTACGCAGGAAATTCTAGGCACTTGTAATGGGCTGGTATGCATTAGACCATCTGATAATATGTACATTTGGAACCCGGCAACCCGAGAATATAAACGAGTAGCAAAATATTCTGGAAACTTGGATGAGGATGATAATTATGGGTTTGGTTTTGATTGCAAGAATGATGATTGTATAAGCTATTAAGAATTGAGAATTCTGAACCAGGTGAAGATTCCGAAGCTAGTCTTTACTCGTTAGCTTCGAATTCATGGAAGGAACTTGGTTCCATTCCTTACAATATCCCCTTTCTTATAAACGATAAGGGGATTTATCATAATGGTGTTCTTTATTGGATTGCTCAAGGACTCGAATGGGTTACTCTTTGTTTTGATATTTCTGATGAGACATTCCATGAAGTGCCATTACCTTTTAACTGTGAGGATATGCAATCTTTGAGGTCAGATTTGGGCATTTGGGAAGGGAAACTTTGTCTACTTCATAGAAGATACACGGAGAATCCGCACGTTGATGTGTGGGTAATGATGGATAACAAGTGGAGTAAGCATTTCAAGATTACTGCACAAATTACAGACTTGCACTATAGAAGGCCAATTCAAACTTTACAAAATGGTGAGACCCTATTTGATGGTGGCCTAAGAGAAAAAGAGGGCAGTTGTCTGATATCATATGACCCTAGTCATGAAAGAGCTAGAATTCTTAAGATACATGGTTACCCAGAAGAATGTATGATGGTGACTTATATTGAGACCTTGGTAGCACTCAACTCCGGCACTTATAAAAAGAAGAAGAAAAAAGGGAAGAAAAAAAAGGAAGAGAATGACTGATGTGGATCTACAAATATCAACCAAGAAAGTAAGGGATAGATAAGAGGGGAGGAAGTTATGTAGGAAAAGGAGGATTTTAATCTATTTTTATGTTTTTGTACTAAAGAAAGGGAAGCAGAAATGGTTCTTTCTGGGAGATGATTCGTTATATGCAGCAGTGGATTATCCCAGGACCAAATTGTTTAGGCGCATGGTGGTGATACAAAAGCATTTTGGGTAGATTGCAAACAAGTAATTTCTATGCACTTGCTTTTTCAGTGTTTGAAGTTTTCACATGCAACTGAATGTAGACATCAATTTCAGTCAGTTAGGTCTGGTTTCTTTAACTATTTTGTTTGGAACTTTCATATGCATGTGAACATTCAAACCAAGCATCGCATATATTTCTTTTAGCAACATGAGTAAGGTTTTCTGTTTTTAAGCAATGATCTTGCTTTTTGGAACTTTTATATACGAGTGAATGTACAAACAAGCATCACATAAGGTTTCTTTCATGAACTCGAGTAAGGTCCTCTCTCATTAAGCAATTTTCTGTTAATTACAGGTTTTTGTATCGTGGCTCAAAACTGCGCAATTTCATGAGTCTGGCTGATTATTTCAAGCTAGACGCCTTCATTCAACCTTAGTTAAAAGTAGACTTGCAGTCATCATCAATTAGAATACTTCATGTACAATTTTCAAATCTTCGTTGTTTAGACATTTACTTTAAAATTAATCATTTCTGTGAAATTTGCAAATGGACTGGTAAGCTTAATAGTGGTCGAGGAAGTATATATTAATTAGTTTTCCTTGAACATGCCACTGCTGAACTCTATGATTTACGCAAACAGATTAGACCTTTGTGAAGTCTGTATATAACTATGTGATGGAAAAAGGATGATTGGCACACAATCTAGTTGTTAGGTAATACCTAAAGTTAAATTACTCATTTGAAAACTTATGAGTGCCTGTTCATTTACCCACAAAGGCTAGGATTGGGGCGAATTGTCTCAGTCGACACTCTGTAGTGTGTCATAATTAGCAAACTGAAACTGTAGCTATTTTCCTGTGTGTGGTTTTTGATATTGCCATTTGGAGGCAGCTAAACCTTATTCATCTGATCATAGGTAAAAGAACTTTGAAGGTTAAGTTTGGTATAACAATGAAAAGTTCATCGTCTCCATGTTATGTTTGCTGGGTGTGCCTTAGTGTGCCACCTTTTTGCCTGGGAATCTAGAAAAATGGTGCTTCCATGATTTACTTTGGTATTGGTATATAATACTAGCTTACTTTAGATTATTGAAGTAAATTTTACTGATCTGCATAAAAAAAATATGCCTTTGCTTATTTGTGCTTTATGCCCTGCACATAGTCATTACAAACCTTGCAGTCTCATGTATTTATTGTTATTTGGTTCCTTATGTTTGCCGGGTGCCTTAGTGCGCCACCTTTTTGCTTGGGAATCTAGAAAAATGGTACTTCCTTGATTTACTTTGGTATTGGTAGATAATACTAGCTTACTTAGACTATTGAAGTAGATTCTATTGAACTGCATAGACAAATATGACTTTGCTTATCTTTGCTATGTCCTGCACATTACAACCTTGCAGTCTCATGTTGTTATTGCTTTTTTGTTCATATAGAAGTATAGATGCAAGTCTTATTTTTGTTCATAATACCCAACCTTGTGAACCTCGTTCACATTATACAAAAACTGAAAACTAAGATCAGCAAGATAGGATAAATGGCAGGGGAACTCAACAGTGCCAGACAATTGTAAAAAGCAAACTGTAGGTCCTCTAAAATGCCTTCAGATTTCCTGGGTAGCTGATTCATGGAAACAGCCCTTGCCGCATTATCTGCCTGCTCCTATCAATCTTTAGTCCAACCTACAATTAGCATTACAAGCAGTATAAGTTGATTAGGAAGTGGCGACAAGGTTGGTACTAATTCTGTCTTGACCCATTTTGCATGATAAGAGAGAATCCAAGAAACTTACAAGTACAGCATAATCTTTTTTCCACTTATTATTGTTTCTTCTGGATTCACATCCCCTGTATAAGTGCAGATTGTGTTCTCTGATGCCAGCATGTGTATTCTAGAGAACTGCCACAAAAATTGGAGACTCAATTAAAAACAAAAAAAAACAAAGTTCTTGTTGTGCTGGGTTAGACTTAACAGTCTAGTCAAGTGGAGTTTTGGAGTTCCATCTTTCTGTGCATGCTCCACTTTCCAGTCATTGATTCACAGACTGGGAAAATATACGATACAGCTGTATTCAAGAATCTAGGTCTGCAGAACCACTCTATTAGAACAGAGTATCCGTATCTGTATATCTCATAGTGAGTTATAACTTCATTTTCATTATGATTTGATTTAATATTGTTGTACTGGTATGAGTAAGAGTCCTAAATATCACCGGTTTGATTATTGCATTAAACACCAACCTGAGCTTGAAATGTAATTTCATACGGTGGCTCGCTGCACAAGGATGCTGCACTATTTCTTTTGGCAACATGTACATGCAGTTGCCCACTGTTTGGGGGGCTTGCTAGCAGATGAACATGGATTATATAAGGTGAGCTAAGTCAGCTATTGTAGCTGCTTTCTGACTGTATGACTAAATTTGATTAGGATTTGTCATATTTAGTTAGTTATTGAAGAAATTTCCTATTTAACCCTGGTTAGTAGATCCTTTTATTCATAGTTTCATACCCATTCTTTCTTTATCTTATTGCAGAGCAATTCATACCTTCGAGTTTATGCGTCAGAGTTTTTTTTTGTTTTTGTCAATCATGGAGATAATGGAGATTGACCTGACACCCAAATCGTCGAAATATGTGTATGGAGGTGAAGGTGGATCATATTTCTCATGGTCACCTTCTGATTATGGTTATCCAACCCGGTTAGTTGATCCTTTTATTCATAGTTTCATACCCATTCTTTCTTTTTCTTATTGCAGAGCAATTCATACTTCAGAGTTCTTTTTTTTTTTTTTTTTTTTTTTGTCGATCAGAGAGATAATAGAGATTGATCTGACACCCAAATCATCGAAATCTGTGTATGGAGGTGAAGGCGGATCATACTTCTCATGGTCACTTCTGATCTTCCTATGTTCAAAGAAGGTAATACTGGAGCCTCAAAAGTTATTCTTCAGAAGAATGGTTTAGCTATGACTAGCTATACTGATTCTGCTAAGGTTGCTTACGTTCTTCAAGGAAGTGGTACTGCTGGTATTATACTATATGAAGCTAAGAAGGAGAAGGTGATTGCAGTCACAGTGGGTGATGCAATTGCCTTACCTTTTGGGGTTGTTACTTGGTGGTTCAATCAAAATGATACCGAACTTGTTGTCTTGTTCATGGGTGATACCTCAGAAAGGTCACAAAGCTGGTGAATTTACCAAATTTGCTCTTACTAGCGCTAATGGTATTTTCATTGGGTTTACTACCAAGTTTGTTGGCCGAGCTTGGGATTTGGAAGAAGACAAGGTTAAGGAGATTGTTGGAAGCCAAAAGAGTAACTGATTCAAAGAGGTGAAAGATGGTTTTAAGATGCCGGAGCCTAGCGAGGAAGAATGAAAAAGGGATGGCCTTGAACTGCTTGGAAGCACGTTTAGATGTCGATATCAAGAACGGCGGGCATGTTGTAGTTCTCAACACCAAGAACTTGCCTTCGGTTGAACAGGTTGGACTTGGTGCTGATCTTGTCAGGATCAACGCAGGGTCAATGTGCTCACCTGGATTCTCCTGTGATTCGGCTTATCCGGTGACATATATTGTTCAGGTAAGCGGCCGTGCACAGATTGTCGGCGTTGATGGTAAGCGAAAGATGGAAATAAGAGTCAAGGCTGGTAACTTGTTTCATCGTCCCCAGACTTTAGTGGTTTCAAAGATTGCTGATGAAGAGGGTATGGATTGGTTTTCCGTAATCAGTATTCCAAATCCAATTTTATGTGACTTAGCAGGAAGGACCTCAGTCGGGAAGGCATTGAATCCTCGAACTTCTCGAGGCATCGCCCGATGTTGCACCCGAAGCCGAGAATCATTTACGTTACAAGAGAACTGCTGAAATCTTCTTCCCAACACCAAACAAAGAAGAATGAGAACATCCTCTCATTTCTAGCAACTCTTGATTATTATGTTAATATTTTGGTTTCAGTATTAATGAATTTCCTAGTTTACATTGGTCTAAGTCAACGACAACGATAACGACAACGATAGTGTGAAGTTTACACATTGTAAACTTATGGGATTCTGGAGTAAACAAGTTAGATCTTTTGCAGTCCCGTAGGACCTTCCAATAAACCCAATTTCTGTAATGTAGCCCATACTTTTATTTTTCATATCCTAGAATAAAAATTGATTTGTAAACCACACACATCTTTACAATTATTCAAAGACTCATAAGTCAAAATACACACCCATCAATCTGTGCTTCCATAATTCCAAGTACTAATTCATTTACACCATCTTTTAGGAAAATGGTAGTAATCAATGTCCATTGCCTGTACTTTGACTGTTTTTTTAATTTGATCTAAACAAGATTTGAATGTACAAATATCTAGGGTTTATCTTACTTGTATGCTGAAGTGAAAACATCAGCAAACAAGTGGACGTGCCGGAGTGGTTATCGGGCATGACTAGAAATTATGTGGGCTCTGCCCGCGCAGGTTCGAATCCTGCCGTTCACGCTTATTTTTTTTGGAATCAGGCTATGCGAATGCTGCTGCATTGCTGGCTCTCTTTTTGTGGTCCAGAACAAATATAAGATCCGTGAAATGTAAAACAAGTAGCAAGTGGACCATTTCCATGGCTGGTGTTCATAATATTTGATTTTTATGAGCTGGTGGGTAAAAGGGCGCCAACTGTTTAACTGTTGAGCAGAGCCATGGAACTTCATAGCCAATCACGGTATGGATTCAGATATCCAAAGATAAGCACTGCTTCTATTTAATACAACCCAACATGCACTGCTAAACACACAAATTCATCTTACTGCCATTCATTTCATTTTTATTTCTCAATCTCATTTCCATGCATCATTAAATGGCTGCTTCAACAATGGCTCTCTCTTCTCCTTCTCTAGCCGGAAAGGCAGTTAAATTGCCACCATGTGTTCCAGAAGGTGAAGGAAGAATCACCATGCTCTTCCAGATAAAGACAGTGGCGAAACCTGCTAAGTCATCCAAACCCGCGGTTTCATCTAACAGCCCATGGTACGGTCCTGGGCCCTTTTTATTTTACTAAGCTAACCAAACTACTACCATATTATAATTTGGACTAGAGTCAATAGTCCATGAAAAAAAAAATGCTTTGTGGATCAGCAAAACTTGCTTCCCTTTGCCTTTTGCAGCTTTGCTTGTGATTACTGATTATGTACCGACTAGTTGAGACTTCACTAGTTCACTTGATGCCATATAGCTGAAGCCCATTCCTATAACTCATGGCCAAGACTGGAGGCACTCCTAAATGTAAGAACGCATCATTTCATATCTGTAGTCCCACATTGCTCATTCAAGAAAATGTTACTCCCTTAAGTAGGGATTGTAACCATCATTTTACTGAGCAATGATATTACTAGCACTATGTGGATAGGGTTCCCATGATTCTCAGAATTTCTGAAGAAGAAGATGTGCAAATTATGAGCTCACTTTTTATTTTTATTTCTTTTTTTTGTTGCAATTTTTGCATAATAAGAGCAAGGGCTATGGGGCTTTCAAAATGAAAGAGTAACTCTTTCAAAATGAAAGAGTGTGAGCAAATGGGCAAATTTG